>JAAXYX010002975.1:0-15703 GCA_036851915.1 Ptenothrix huangshanensis | reverse complement strand
AGAAGAGTTTAAATGATTCATGACGGCGTAGCAGTTCGATCAACCGAAATATGATCTGAAAATAAAATTATATAATAAATACTAATGGAACCTGTAAGTTAAGACTTAACGCAATTGTGTCTAATTAAATTATGCATATAAACAAGTGTGCCCTCAACTAAACAAATTAATTTGAACTGTTAACAAGAACAACTTATAATTAAAGTTAAATTAAAAGTTTCTATTAAAATTAAAAATTAAAATGCTAAATAAATAAAGTTAATAAGTAATGATACCCACTGAAATAGATGATGATGTCCAGCAAGGCTGACAACTGAAGTAGCACTTGTTTTGCTCGTATGATGTGGAAGGAGGTTAAAGTGTTCTGTAGTTACGTCGTATAACCTGCTGTTATTGTGAACTGAACAATTATATAATAAATTATAATCACAATCAATGCCGCTTTGAAACGAATTACAAAAATCCCAAATTATACCTTTTTTCGCGGTCCTTCTCTACCTGAGCCTTGAGTTTTGGACTTTCGGACTTTGAACACGTATTGCTATTGATATAGAGCCATCGAGAACGATGGTGATGGGTTTCCTCTTCCTTGACTACAAAACTGACAGCAGAACTACAGAAGGAGGATACACAAATACACTAAAAACAACCATGTGATAGGTGTTTGCAATGCACAATTCATGAGGGTCTTTCCTAAGCATCATTTTAAACGCTGTCACTATCCACAAATGAATTTCGGATTTACAAATGTAGAATCTTTATTAGGGCTTAACGTGCCCTGACTGGAGTCTGAAGTAGATTTTTGTGAAAATTATATTCAAGGTTGCTTTCGGATTCCATACATAATGCATTTTTGGGGAAGCAAGGGTGGCATTTTACATTGTCACTATTACTAAGATCACAATGGCAAACCCGACATATTTATGCCTTTTAGAAGGAGCTAATTAGCTTACAACTAGCAATAAATGTAGGTACCTAAGTCTTCCTGAACTGTAATGTTTATACTTAAAATTAAGTTTGAATTAGCCTTGTCACCACCATCCGGCTAGTACCTATGTAGTTAATTCTACTTTTTTACGTCAATAACAATGAAGTATTAAAACTATACGCAGCCATGCATTGGTCCAAATAGTGCTTTAATTGGCACTCTAACGTTATTTTAAAACGCAATTAAAATCATAAACATTTGTAGAGTCCCAAATAATGTGCTTTGGCAATTTAAATACTGATCATACAAGGGCAAATAAAATCGGAAACTTGTATTAGAAAATGTCGAAATACATTTAAAACTTGGCAAATAGCAAACAAGAACTTTTGAACGTCGACGATAATGATTAAGAAAACGTGATTTTGTTAAAGAAAACAGCAAGGACGAAGGCTATTAATAAAAATCATTTTTTAACAAATAAAACTTTTGCTGTAATTCAGTGTTTTTTATAAAAAGCATAATGGAATTCACAAAATTATCATCGCAGGATAATGAGGTTTCCGAAAAAGTATAACGAAAGGGCGAGAAAAGGTATAATTTTAACCTCATTAACTCGTATTTTCGATTTTATTCCGGAGAAACTTGTTGGACAACCGACAGCCCTTATTTACCATATGGTATTTAATTAATGTAAAATCTCTAATTATAGCCCCGACTACCATTGTAAATATTTACTATTCTCTCCGACAGTCGGCATCTGAGAGAGCGGTCATAAACGATGCCACGGTGCGGAGGGGGGGGGGTCGAAATTTAGCCAGGACCTTTAACATTAGAAAATCGCCAAAACAGCGTGTAAGAGGGGAGGTGGTGGTCTAAAAATTTTAGCGTGACATCATTCATGACCGTTCCCTCATTTTAATGCTTACGGTTAGGAAATGACCCGGCTAAAATTGGAGACCTGATATCTTTAGAGGCTTTTGCTATATTGAGGCTTGCCAATCTTTCGGGTTACCGAATCTCAAGTATGAAATAATTTCTATACAAAATTGATGCACGTACAATACGATGTGCGTGTATGCTTGTTAACTATTAATTGACTTTGCTTTTATTTTTGTTTCACAATAAATATTTAGAAAAATACTTGATTTGAGTTTAATTTAGTCAATAGGGGTTCTAGTAATATTTACTTAATCATCTTTTTAATATAATTAGTTGGATACAGAGTGACGCTAAAAGTAACTCTGTCGTATACTCTATTTATCGTTAGTTTTAGTGTCATCCTATCTTCAATCCCTTACGGTAGATGTCTCTTGATCTCTTTAAATTAGACCATGTAGAACTTTCACGCTAAATTATAGGATGCTTGTGTTTTCGTGGTATATACGTGTAAAGAAATTAATTATGGACGATTCCTAGGAATTCTTGTCATCAAAAATTATTTCATTCTGATTATTCATTTTAAATAATTTACATCATTATTAAGCAACATTTAATGCCATATTTGGGCAAATAAAAAGTGAAATAAATTGCTTTCTGCGAGTATAAACACAGTTTTTTCCTTACAACTAACGTCTATTCATACTTAAAAACAATTAATACTAATGGCCTGCTAATGGTATCGACAATATAAAGAGGTTAGTAAAGAAGAATGAATAAAGAATGAATGTGAATAAGAATAAACTACAAAAATGTCTATTTACATTCTTCAAGGATTTAGTTTACAAACAAAAGGCCCATGAGTTTAAAGAATTACAATAATGGACAAAGAATTAGATATGACCAATGTGATCATGTTTCTGCTTTCGTATGTTTTATTCATATGTATACCTATACCTATAAAATGCTGGTCCTATCATCAGACTCATTTTTGGTCATAATAGAGGATAACAATGAAGAATGAAGACTGTATTTTGTAGTAGAACATAAACCTACATTGATCACGCTATTCATAACAGTTAATTCTAGATGCCTTTTATTTTACTTCCGGAATGTACAATTCATAAGTATGTAGGTACGTGAATTATGTCACAATAATATCCCCAATTTTAACGTCCATCAACATCAAATTAGCTTCAGGGTACAGTTTTTATACGTCCATCTTTTCTTGGGAAAGTAAAATTTAATAAGCCATGTAAGATAGATACTTCAGCATATGTTTCTGTTCTGATTTATGGTACTGTATCTCAAGAGTCTAAGATCTTGATTCACTCAATACTTTCGATACTCCCACCTCATTGACAAATGAATAGCGTACGGACAGTATGACCGATTGATTTAATCACTGTACTGTTCAACAATAGATTAATGTAATCGATTGACTATCAATGAATCTGTACGTCGTGACGTGACGATAGTGCTTTTTTGCTTCTTGCATACAGGAACCTTCATCTCGCCGCCACATCTAAATTCTAAAATCCACACATTTACATTTACAAAGTAAAGATGGTACCTACACTTTATTATGGATTAACAATGAACCAATGTCAATACTAAATTCGTCTATATAATCGCTCTTTGTAGTTCTGTACATATTAGTAAATATAAATACAAGCAATAAACCGATACTTGAGAGAGACCTCTTTTTAAATTTTGATAATTTAAAACACACTTTTGTTCAAGATAGAAGAATAAAATAAATACATTCAGGATACAGGATGATGTTGATGATGCATATACAAACCTAACCAGTAGCAAGTTTTCGAACACACACGCCACATGTGAGTTCAATACATGGTGAGTATATGTGGGCAATAATTTGAAAGAATAATTTATTTTGTTCTATTTCGTCATATTTTACATCAAACTCTACCATGTCCGACCTCTTCATCTCAAGAGTAAACCACTTGAGTTCCGGCCAAGAACGTTTTTGTGCGAACTCGAGCATTTTTATTATTCCCTTGTAAATTTTCTATTCTGCTTCTTTTTTTTGGTAAGGCAAGTGTCACTTGACGTACACAAAAGGACCATTCAGTGTATAAACTGTATAATAGAAAGTTCTTTCTTTTCCAAACTAAAATACCACTAGTGCCTAAAACTGTAGCAATAGCATATGCCGCGCGCGTACGCCACCGTAAAAAATTGTATTGTAACAAAGTTGGTTACGTTGGATTTGTGCGAGTTTGGTTACCTAAAGGATAGCGTGGTTCTGGTGTAAGGACGCAAGCATAAAGACAAACTTCAGCTTCCCACATGAAACAGCACTTGACAAACTTTCATTGTTTGCTAAAAACTGACTTTGATTTTTATTCGTGAATCAAAACTTATTCTGTCCCTCCTGTTTTTTCTACTTGAAGAGAAGGGCAACCAGCATCTCTGTTCTAGCACTAGCACCAACCCATTCCATATTATATCCAGACGTGACTATACCGTATATCTGTTGTCACCGGGACCTGGACTTCTATTCTGTTCACAGTATTCAAAATATCACAATGCACGGCACACGGGTAGTTCTAGTATGAACAAAATGTATACCTATGTCCGGCGGTATGTGGACCCAGTGCAGAAGGGAAGGGTACTCGGTCACATATGACTTTATTGTGTATGCTAACATTGCTAACGCCTCACTTGACTAGGATGAGCATTTGTATACGTATTCAGCAGTCTCGGTGGATGAATAAAAGCTAAAGTTGAACAAAATAAAATTCAAAGCCTAACCTGCTACGATAGCAGTACAAAATACAATAGCCAAGTGTTTACATTGGCCAAACTCTCTCAAGGGTCTTTAGCTCTAGCTTATCATCTCCAAATAATTTAACCGACTGAGCTACATAATACACCCTACCTAGAACTGAATCAGACTT
Source organism: Ptenothrix huangshanensis (assembly GCA_036851915.1). Lineage (NCBI taxonomy): Eukaryota > Metazoa > Arthropoda > Collembola > Symphypleona > Dicyrtomidae > Ptenothrix > Ptenothrix huangshanensis. Next base: position 10,975 of record JAAXYX010002975.1, on the reverse strand, counting down.
TGAAGTGACAACGGCAAATGCAACCATTTATTTAACAATACTTCCAGCCAAAGCAAGAGCTTGCTTTGATTTTAGATTAATCTACTTTACTTCAATAATCTCAATAGAATTCGGGTACGAAATCAACGAATGTTTATGCTTCACATTTTAGCATTCATGCATTTTTTTGGTAGTTTTTAAACTACCGAGCTGGCGTTGAACCGAAAGGGTGCAATTGGTTACCTAAAGTAGTAACGGTATTACTACAATAAAACTTTCCGGTATCAATAATATTTTCAATGACAACATAGTTTCTGTCCAGGAGAATTAATTAAGCGCATAAAGTAATGATATAAATAGTCATATTTTTACACCTATTTTCAATGGTAAAAGTTATGGATAAGTTATAGGGAATTAAAGTAGGGAGAATATACACCATAATAATGATGTAAAACCACCTATGTAAGTAGGTACCTCCTTATATTTTTCTTGCACCCTGTATATATAGTTTTTACTTCATCTCATTCTACAATACTATGTACCAGTTTTATTTCCAGTTGGATTTGTTTTAGAGAAATGCCAGTTAGAAAAAACCGTTTTCTTCCCGGTGAAAAAAGTCGAAGTGTGTGATGTGTTTTGGGAAGATATTTTAGAATGTGACCCTCAATTGAATATAAAAAGTGCGTGCAGTGTACGCACGGTGAGTGTGTGGATTTCGTTAGTTGTCCATTGCGACAGTTCAAGTCGTTAAAATGTTTCGCTTGATTAGAGTTCAGCATCGCTTGTTTTCACATCTAATTGAGCTCAAACCCTCTTGACAGTGGCATTCTACGAAAGGCAAGCCTACTCCATGCATGCCCCATGCACATATGACAACAAACTCGGATTTTCAATACCAATGCTTCAAGTACTCCTCGTCCAGGGTTGTATTTGTATTCAATATGAACAACTGTATTATTTTCCTGGGGAGGAACAAACTGGTATTACATTATTACAATCGCGATCGTATGTAGGTACATATATTCACTTGGAAGTCCTCTATCTCTTATTATGGTAGACTTGTAATAAAAGCGGGACGCCGAGCATAAAGAATACATTGAAATTCTTTTGGAAAATGTAAGGATAAAATGAATAATTTTGTTAGTGTTTTTGAACAAATAAACAACAATAATTGTGTCCGTTATAGCAATCAGTTTAATGCATATTTCCGCCTAGGCTTAAGTTGATTATTATTCTCAGTATCCAGTGCATTAGATTTGAATGCCAAAAGTTTATAACTTGGGGCGAGTGAACTAATTATTAGAATTAATTGTATTATTTTTACAATGTGATGTGCTTTATTACCTTTATGGGCAAATATGCCAGAGAGATATGCAACAGAATCCTCAGCATGGAATTGGAATTCATGTGAAGAAGGTGAGGATATTATACACTTATTAGGTGCCATCTCACTGACGTATCGGTGTTTCATCTACATTACCCCGTGGATATAGGGCACATGATCGTTTCATTTCGTAGCGCGCAACCAAACACTTGAAACGATTCCCCAAAATGTCCGCATTGCTATTAGCATAATATGCGTAATGAGCGTGGAAACCTTTTACAATCATTACGCGTCATGAGCGATTATCCACGCCTCATGACTTGAGACAAGGCAAAGAGTAAGGGTCCGGACAGTTGTAATCTCCTTATAAGTAATTCTGCTAAGAGATTTCGATTGCCATAGCATGACGTCGTCATCGTTACTAATACCTTTGGGGTGCATGCATCGGTTCTCGATAAATGCGTAGGTACATAATACTCTTATACATGCATGTCATATGCTAATGCTATATGAAGATGGGCACTTGGGATCGTTCGTTTTCGTTAGTTGTACAGCTATACATTGTGCTATGGTGCTTTTTTAACTAATCATGCTCATTCATCCACTGAAAAATTCATATCCTCGAATCCAATCAAAGGTGTGGTGAACCAACTTACTGCCCTTCCTTTTTCTTTGATATTTTCGACACCGACGGACAAGCACCTTGCAGCACGTATCATTTCAAATTCAATTCCAGTGACGAATTAAATGCATAACCAATATGTAATTTTCACGGCCTGGTATCACATAGGCACTATTACGAATTCAAAATCAAATGAAAATTCTTTCTGTACGAACGTTTAAGAGAAAAATGTGGACCGAACTACGATTTCTCGGCCTGCATGAACAATGGGATGGAATGAATGGTGCTCTCGCTTGGATCTTTTCTCAAAAACAAAAGTGCACTTTGACTCAAAGTCAATGGTATAGATCCTCATATTTTACCCAGTATATGTAAAGCAAACGTCAAGCAATGTACTCGAGAGATTTAAATATGAAAACGTTAAAGATACTTGAACTTTTTGGCCAAAGTCGATTCAAAAGCATGAAATAGTTTCAAACAGCATAGGTAATATCTTGTAATTCTTAAAAAAAACTGCAAACATTTTTAACTATTCCGTGAAAAGCAGACACATACGTAAAGTGTTTTTATACTTTGAACACAATGGTGATACGATGTTATTTCCCACTTCGCTCCCTCTGCACCCAAAGTACCAACAATCAGTCTAGAAATCCTTATTTGATAAAATGAAACTTTGAAGTTTTTAGCGTGTTACGTATCTCATGTTTGGGCTGTGTTTGGAAGAAGGTATATCTACCAGTAGAAAAATCCTTATAGGTACCTATATAATTATTCAGCAAGCAAGCCGTGTGTATGCATGCCTGATTTGACAAGTTTTTTCTTTAAATTAAAACTGGAAGAAAAAAGATATAGCTCCAAGCCCATGGAACGCGTACATATAGAGATATGTATGATGGAATACTAAGCAGAGGTTGAGTGAAAAACTAATAATAAGAACCTCTCGAAAGAAAGCCGAAAGAAGATGGAAAAAATGATACAAGGAAGGAAGTGTGAAGAAAAGAAATAAGAGAGTGATGATGAGATGTGGATGGTGGTAACGATTTGTCTTCGGGACTTATTGTCATTACACGGTAATAACTAGTGTGAGACCTTCCAGCATAACTAAAAATATATTATTATCTCATCCACTTCTATGTTCCATGGAGTACGCTATATAATTTTTCCAGCAGTATTACCGTATGTATATATGTCGTCGTCATCCTCATCCACATCCTCATCGGCATCAGCATCGGCGTCGTCATCATCATCGCCGCCGTGTCTGGTAACTTTGTGATCCGTATGTTTTAGCTGGAGTTTCAAGTTTGTACTTAAGCTGAATAAGGGCAAGTGAGACGAGGAGAGTTAAAAAATATTGAGCCAGCAAAAAATGAGGTGTAAGTGTGTGGATGTGTATGTGCGTGTGTGTACCAGTGCCAGGCAGTTGATTAGAAGTACATAAGCTTCGGTTACAACTTACCAGTTACAGTCAATGTGAGTGTGTGTATGTGTGTATGTGTGTGAACGAGGGGAACAGGGTGACTTAATTGCATCAATCTTTGCAAAAACACGATGTGGATTGACGGAGAAAAAAGGTGAACTCAAGTGACAACGCCTGCCAGAATGAAACGATGATAAACTCAACTGTTAGCAAATAATAGCAGACGAGTCTCACAGCAAATCTCCACATTACATACCCCAAGTGCCAACAATCTATATACCTACCTACTAATGCTCATCATTACACACAGTCAAGGGGGAAAGTTACACGGAACAATAGCAACATGGCTGACATCCACATCCAACATACTTGCATTCTGCACGACGAAAAATACTCGTCTAAAATCCCCATCAATAACTTGAGTTTACAAACATGATAGTGGTACAAATGAGTTGGAGTTGGAGCTGGTGGCTGCTCCCATGTCCTTTTCCTTTCACACCCTGACATTTCTCTTTCTCCGCTTCGCCTCTGCTCTGTGTACTGTTTCTTCCCTACTTTCCGCCTGATTAGAACAATCTCCACTCCGTTTCATTTCAAAAGCAAGGAAGGAAGGCAACTCAACAAAATTAATCTATCTTTCGCAAATTATGCTCGCAAACACTCGCGCTCGTTTCATTACGAACTCCGATTCAAATTATTCATCTGTATTCGAGTATTAGAGAGATTGTCATTAAAATGTACCTACATATGTACATAATAGGGTTTTGCTCCGCCCAATTTAGTAGATATTGCTTCAAACTGTATTGATACTTAGCTGGCGGAGATTTTTCCAATATGAAGTAATTATTTGCAGACAGTAATAATTACATAGGTTGATGCATTTTGTAAGATCAATTATTCGTAACGGTAACCAAACCACCGTATATCATAAATCAAGAATTCAAACTGTACAAACTTTGATCCAATAAAATGTTACCTCACTTGTACATAAGGAAGCAAATAAGTAAATGATCTACAAGCGTATTGATCAATTGCTGAAGAAAATTGAACAAAGCCAGCAGCAAATTTATTATACGTCGCACTATTGAAAACATTGAATACCTTGTTGTGCAATATTGAACAGCAAAAAAAAAGCAAAGTACACAAAATTCTTTTCAATTGCCAGTACTATAACAATTCCTAGTACACAAATGATTCAGCTAATGAGATACTACAAACTGAATATTCACTTACCAGTTTCCTCATTTGATTGTGGGCGTAAAAATAATGACACCTTTGGTAAAGATATTCTGCAATCCAACGCCATCAATCGTGACTAATTTTAGAAGCATTGTTGTTTGCCTTTCCAAATACCTACTAATAATTTGCATGCATTACTCAAGAGCGCTATTTCCAATTTCAATTTCCATCACGGCTCGACTGCTAGCTGACAAGCTTCAACACAAAACACTTAACTATCACACAGTACTTCACGCATAAGTAGACAGACACAGTGCATACCTGCCATTTGTATCAAAATGGACGAAAGAATTGCAAAGTATTTATTATTTGAAACCATTATTTCACGAAAATTCAAAAGCATGCAGAGTTGCTATAAAACCAATTCCATGATTACTCATTGCACATATTGATTCTATAGTCGTAAAAATTGATTACTTTATAATATACAAGTAAATAATGTTGAAAAAAAGATAAATATACTATTTATTCGGCTGTCGGTGGTTGTTTTGTTGGTGGAAGGTTTGTCGTGCCGTGATTCGTGACTGTCATGCTGATTTGTGACTTTTGATTATGAGTTAGGGACAGGGATTTGACTCTGACTTCTCCAAGTTGGAATGAATAATCAAGAAAATGAATTCGTTTCTAGCTTGATCGTTGACGGGTGATTAAAGTTACTTATGTTATTGAGCTGTTGCCAAAATACTCTTGAATGCTGCACACTGACTATTTGGCCAATAACTAATTAAGTGCGTGTTTGTTATGTTGACTTTATGAGATTTGAATCATGTCGCGTCGTGGCTAACCAATGCTACATTCCGTAATTCGGCTTTCAATCGTTACTCAAATTGTTTAGCTCACGACACAAAAACGTTTTTCGGCATCATGTCCTACCAACTCAACAACTCTCATAGAATATTCCCTTGCCTCGCAATCGGTCTGTCAATTTTCACGTACAATGGACGAGCAGAATGCCATGTCAAGACGAATGGCTGATGAATACTGCTTTATTCCATTATGTAGGAGTAGGAGCTACAGAGGCCACAGAGTTACATAAACAGCTGTGCAGCACATCTCCAGCCTACAGATCAAGTTAACTTCATTTACTCTGACCGAAAGATGAGTGTCAAGAGGTTTGATCTTCAAGTGTGGAAAAATTGCCTTTTGCGTTTTGGTTTGGTCGTTTGATACTTGAAAACTGTGAAGACGAAGACAAAACCGCAGAAAGCTTGATTGGTCTCTAAGGTCAAATCTATTTTGTCATTTCTCTAATCTGTCGAAACGAAAATCTGAATTTGAGACTCATCGTCCGAGTCAACATGGAATCCAATATCTTTAACATGTTCCATGTATGATGTAGAATGTAGACCACTTTGTGTTGTATTGCCAGCTCAATACAAGTTGATTGAGTTGATCATAAGGTTCAAAGTTTAGCGAGTAACATTTTAAAAGCTTGTTGAACAACAAGTTCATATTAGTCTCAAATGGGTGTAGCTCAATTCAACGTTCAACATTCTAAATTCATTCGTGCTGGTCACAGTCCAGTCCTGGAAGTTTATTGTCATTTTTTCTGTAAATTGAACATATTACTCATTTTGACCTCAATCTTTCCTACTCTTATTAGTACAAGTACGAACACCAACTTTTATGGCTATGACCAACACATAAAGCTCACTCACAATCACACAATAAATGACCAAACAATCTTTTTACATGGCTTGTACATAGATTTAATCGACCACTTGATACAATTACTCTGCATACCTACAGCTTACTTTTATACTTTAGTCATTTTTTAACTTTTAAACATCGTCCTTCGGTAAAAATATCATGCGTCTCAGCTTCCTTGTGGTTTTCCTTTTTATAACGGACTGTTTAAATAAAGTAATTCATATATGAGCATCGATCACACTGTTGACTTGACTCTGTAGTAAATAAAAGCACTCACCACACCTTATTAGCTTTAGTTTGTAGTGTGTGAGGATAGGAAAGACAAGAATACAAATAAAACACAACACCCGACTTCTATTATTATCATTATCATTACTGTTTCCCTTTGTTCCACAATCTTGTTCAGATTTACAATGACTCTGCTTCTTCTCAATGCTAACTTACGTATAAGTCATAATCGCCTTGACTTGAACTATTCATTGAACTCGTAAAATTATGATTTAAAACGTAGTCACAGATAGTCTAACAGTTAATAAGCTTAACAGTAAGTCTTGCATAGCTTTGACAGCTACTATGTGAAGTGAAACTAAACAAAAAACGAATCTGTAGTTTAATTTACACGTCATGAAAGGACAATCCTGGCTTGATCTATGTTGACTTGAGCGAAAAAATTTCGTCTTGTTCTAATTTTTGACAAAAATTATGGTAATAATTAATGCTATATATGGTGGCCGAATTCATAAGTCATTTGTGTTATCATTAGTTACTCGTCCATACGTTACCGTTTTCCATGCGAAATACAGCGCAGGAGGATTAACTGCTAGGAGGACGAGAATCTATACTGACTACTGACAATAGTACTTAGAATTTTTATTTTTGTAACAGTGAGAATATACCTACCTATGTTGAATGCTGAAATTGTCTAATATGTATGTATCTACCTATTTCACATTATAATGGAAAATAGAAGACGAACAAAAGATTAAAGAAAAATGAGAAAGAATTACAAGTGACTTGATTGAGTTTAATGAGAACGGATTGCTTTTAATTGAGATTGCGGCCTATCGCCACCATATTATTTCATTGGCATTAATTAAATGATCGATGTAACCGCCGTCTCGTTCAATAGAAATTTAATACGGGCCTACTATTACTGTTACTTTTAGGTACTACTCTTATTTCTGTTCCTAGGTTATGTTATACTCGAGCACAAATGTAGTATAACGTAATCATATAATTAGGATTTGAGTCGAGTCATATCTATCTATACACTTAATACTCGTTATCGTTGTCCCTTAAGTGTATAAAAAAGCATGCTCCCCTTCCATCCACAATGGAGGGCCGAAAAATAAACGACAGGCTTTAATGACAACGTGGGGATGAAATCATAAGTCCTTTCTATTTCGAGTAAACTATACTTGATTGATGCTCTTCATTTAACTAATAAAACTTGATCATACTGTTCAAGAAAATAAGTAAATAAAATAAATTTGACTGGACTGCAACCCATGCAACCATGACGCATTTACCCCTATTGTACTTTGATCAAAGAGTCTGTTGCTCCTCCAAGCTCTGGTCCACTCTTCTCTCTGGTACTTATCCTGCTCCACTCAATCCGACTCATCATGAGTAACAGAACAGCAACAGCAACATCAACAGTACCCAAACCAGAACCAGAGTAGAAGATATGTAGCAGGGCAACTCTAACGAGGCAGATAACTACTAGCTGGTCCCACAAGCACTCATAATGTGTTACTTCAATTTTTATTGTCACCAGATTGACGTAAATGGGAAAAGTCGGCAAGTTACACGCACTGTCAATTAATGAAAGCATTATTCATGATTGTGCTTCGTTTGACGAGGTAGAAACGATATTAATTTCTTATGGTGATCTTTATCTTATTCAACTCGCTTCGTTCAACGATCAACTCGAGTCGAGCCGAGTCGAGATCCTTAATGTCTACTTTACCTTGGTAGGTACCTACCTACCTATTCTACACAAGTATCAAACACTATGTTCCACTTCCCACTGCCTTGCCGTCTGAGTGTATCGGCGGTGGATCGGTATCGGGTGGAGGCGGAGGAGTGAAAGTAGGCACTTCTGACTCTGACTCTGACATGCAACTTGTAATAATGTCTAATATCATGTAAGTTGTCATACATTAATGCTCTCTATATATTCTGTGTTTGAGTGAGACACACGAAAGATGATTGGAGATAAATTCATCGTGCTGTCGTTGCCTCCTACTTTGTTCACGTTACTTCATCAGAAAGAAAGACAGAACCAAGAGGGCAAGATGAGCGACCGTTACATTAGGCTATAGAATCTTGAAATGGTCATGTCAGATCATTTTCTCAATACGATATGAATTTAAGCTAGACCATTATGAACTAATGATCCTGTGTAATAATAATGTAACAAGTTTTATGAAGGAAGACTGGCTGAGTTTGAAGTTCTTTGTCAGAAATTGCAGGCCCAGACTACTGTCTGGGTATTTTATACTGTTTTTCACACTCGTTTGCATGCACTAGATAGAATTGTAAAAGATTCTTGGTTTTAATATGAGTATTGAGCTGGAGCAACTTACATATTTGGGGTGGAAGTTCTCGTAAAAGTGGATTTACACTCACACAAGTAGTTAGAATTTAACATTGTTTCCAACGGAGAAAAGGCAGTGTGTCAATTTTTACCCCACGGGTTGTCAGTGAAATGTAACCCTACACTGTTTATGTATAACATGTGCCCATAAATAGTAGTAATCTACGAATCTTCCATGCACCATCCATACTACCCGGTATGAGTACATTTTGGTAAATTCTCTATTCTAATCCCGAGTTCCGGTTCCTTTCTCACAGCCAATCTATGAATTTTCCCAGTAACTTCAACTCCAATAATTTCCCCTATTTCAGTCGCACGTGCTTTCAATTGATATTCATTTAGATTTACGATCACAGTACAAGTTCTCATGCGTTACAAAAGAAAATCAAACAGTTCTTATGACCTTGTGCTCATAAGCCAATTTCCTAAATGAAAATAAATACACTGTCATCGATAAACAATAAATTGATTAAATTTGTTCTATTCAGACAACTAGTAAGCCAATTTAGTCAATTAAGCTAGGATGTTGTCAGAGCACAGTGGATAATTGCAATTTGTAGGTTTACACAACATGGTGTGGATTGGATGTATTTACGTACCTAGGTATTTACCCTGCGCTCGTGCTCAGTATTTTTTGTATAAATCCAATAACTTTACAAAGGCTATTTTCTATCTACCAAATCATTAGGTATTCACATTGAACGTATTGCCATCCATAATGGTTTCAACAAGACGATAATTGACAGCTTAAATTTTTGTTTGCTGAATCTAATATCGTTTTAGTTATCCTTGCTAATGAGTTTTCTTCAAATTTATTTCTGACCATCATAATGTAATGTTAACAATCGGTTATGATTGTTTTCCAAGTGTTAAGTAGAATTAAGATGAAACACTGTCAGTTCAATAATGGTGCTTGTCTACTTACCTCCTCCCACTTTTGATTGACAGTTTCACAGTAATCCTAATCTTTCTTCGTGAGTGGTATACAGCCCATAGCAAAATTCCTATTCTATGTCCCCCATTAATTTTATGGGAGTCGTAATTTAGTGTTGAATTAACGATTCATGACCCGCCGTGGGTAAAGATGAGTATACTACAAATAAACACAACACTTCACTTGGTTTATTTAATGAACCTTTCTAATCTCTTGGGTTCCTTTACAGGCTTCCGAGTAAGACTATTATTGTGTCGATTAACGAATTCGTGTTTGGATATATTCTCAATAACATATTTACTCAATTTCTGTATTTTTCATTTTAAAATTCCCACTGGGAGTGGCTAAGTTGGAGAAAACTTACTACCTATTTACTTAGATGCCTGTTGTGAAAATTTGTCAAATCTCACCAAAAATATTTTCGTCCCAAAATGGATGTAGGTAGGCAATTACTTAGAGATTTGATAGACTACTTGTAAACGCTGAGGTGGAGTGTAGGCTAAATCAATAATAAATTACAGAAGGAAAACGATCAATATCGTCATCATACATATCTGTGGTAGACTGGTAGGCATTTCAATGTAAGGTACCTCCCTGGGTTTATAAGTGTACTGGGATGTATCTGTGTATGAATTCTCATTTAGCATTGAAGCAAGCAAACATCACAGAGAAATAAATAAAGTATTTCACTGTTGCTTCTGTAGCTGTTGCCAGACACACAGAAGACCATTGTTTAGTAGTAGGGAAAACTGGTAAACATGAATTTGTAACTGTGATGCTACGCAGGCACAATTTTTATAGTGTGGATACATCGCCAAATACAGTTATGTAATGATATACGTAGATACACTACGCTACACCACAGTACAATGCGAATGCAGTGAAATAGATGGTATATAATTATATACTGAAAAGAATATAGAAGGTGTTTCCGATCGTGGCTTGGAAAATGGAAGGTATATGTACAACGCGAAGAAGGCTGAAAAATAAGTGGCATCATTTTGACAAAAATATGGCCAATGAATGAGCACAAAGCAACCATTAGGGAGCGTGAAAAGCCTACAATTGTAATAATATCTCAAGTTTAAAAATATTTGCAGATTCATATTTCAAACGTAGCGTCTCTTGACATTTTAAACAAAACGATTTCTATTGTGATCGTGTACAAGGTATTCTTGAGACTTGAACCGACCGCTTTGCTCTGCCGTGGC
>JAAXYX010002974.1:0-15707 GCA_036851915.1 Ptenothrix huangshanensis | reverse complement strand
AGCTGTCTGTCACACAACTGCCACTGTCTAAAAGACTACCATATAATCAGGTCACTACAACTGCCAAATAATAGTTTATCAACTTGAGTTGAACAGTTTCCGATTTCCTTTATCAAACATCCATCTGCAATCATTATAATGTCAAATATGTCGTCACCGTTATTAGTAGTGTACTACCAAATACCAGGTAGACGGAATATAAGGTTTCGAAATGAAGCAACATTATAGAAATATCCGAAATCATGAAATGTGGCTTGCTTAAAGTAGTTACGATTTGGCGATGGAAGTATTCGCAGAATCCTAGCATCGGAAAACACTAGATGTTTAGATTTTAAAACTTACCACACACACTCGGAACCTCATTTGGCTTTATTGTTTATTAATGTTATTGGCATAAAGGTTCTATACGGCATTGTACTCTGTTGAAATAATGCTGTGTAATCCCTTGAGGTATTTGATCTACACACCTGACAATGATATCTCCAATTTCTACTGCATTGACTGAGCTTTGCGAGAACTTTACCGGTATTCTAGTTCCGGTGTCCGCCTACTTCCACATCCCTCACGTATTGGGTGGCATCCTTAAAATAATGCAGCACAGTTCCTCCTCCTACATCAAGTTTAAACGTCAACTTGAAGGAAACGAAGGTCGGAGAACAAAAACAAACATATAATACACAATCCAAATAAATAAGACCTACCAGACAGCAAAATACGGAAAGCCAAAATTATGGACAACTATCATATTTTGATATTAATATAATTATGTACAGAACAAAAGTTAAACCGAACCACGACCACGAACCCTAAGGACTTGACTAGGCTTAAATGAGTAGATGAAAAAAATGTCCAGGCCCCCCATCGTATATTTCCATCGTCAGCCACATCCATAACAACACAAGACAAAACAGCAAAACAAAATGACCCAAAAGTGTCTTTAAACAAACAGCTACTCTATTTTCCACTTCTTATCTCTATCTTAAAACAGAGACACCCCAAACAAGCGAACAAAGCCGAAATTGAAAAGTCTCAAATCAAGGCAAGCAGTGGAGGAGGTTACCTTTTTTGACTTTGATATGACTACTTGAGTTGCTATACCTTTTGACATTATACTATGTATATTGACATTCAGCTACCTCACCATAAGGCACCATAAGGGATGTCAACGTCGAATTCGACTTTGATTTTAACTTTCTGGGTTTTCTGGGCATATTTTGCATTCCATGGGATTTAAATCGAAGAGAGATATGTGATGGAAATGAGACGAATTAGGGGAAATGGATGGCAGGGAAAAGGAGGTGGCTTTTACCACTACAGCGAGAGCGTCACCGACTTCAACTTTTGAGTTTGGGATTTCAGAATTTCTAAATTCGAAGGAAGGTCGGAGGGATGGATTTTTGGTATCGAAAAGGAATAAGATACATATTCGACTGCGACTTGAGTTGGAGTGCGGTGGTGGTGTGTGGTATCTAAGTTAATATACTAGGTAGCTTCTAAAATAATGTGGATTTGGATGGGGATGGCCAAATGGAAAGTGTTTTCGTTCTCCTTCGACAAAGCTCCTCGTTCAAATTGAAAATGATTGACGCAGTTGACTATCATCTTCGTGGTAACCTTTTCTTATTGCTAAATCCCAGTGACAGGGTGTCAAGAGTGATGCGAGGCGTGTCAACCTTCCTTTCTTCAACGTCTAACCTTTGGCTTTAGCATCGGCATCGACTCCGACTCCGACTTCAACCTCAACGTGTACTGCAGCTTTAGTCACGTTGCTTTTCTCACTGTTTGGTCTACTTTTCGTCAAAAACCTTCTAGCGTCAACTTTGACTTCACTTTGACTACGTCTTCCACCAAGTTTTCTGTCTGGGGTTGTCCCCCTCGTTTTTATCAACATTAGACTGATGATGATCCTGGATTTTCTGCCACAGTGGTCCGATGAAGTCAAGTGAAGCAGGATGAATCTTGTGGGGAGGAGCCAATGAAAGCATTTATCAATATTTCCGTAAAGGAGAGACAGTACAGTCAACATGTAGTAGATCAACATACAACAGATTTCTCGGTGGGGTCTTGCACTTGTAAGGCCAAGAGGTCTATCCTGACTTTAGTTGTGTCGTGAGCCTTGTCCTGTTCCTCAAAGAAGTTGATTCAACTGATTCTGGTTCCGAGTCTGATTCTACGATTTGATTTGCCATGTCAGAATGATGTCATTCGATACAGGAACAGAAACCAAAACCAATGCTAAGCGTGTAACCATGACCATTATGATGACATACTATGTAGTCCTACTGATATCAGCAGTAGCAACGCTATGATACTATTCTTGTTCACATTTCTTGAGTCTTGAGAGTATCGATCTGAAATCACAACATAAAAGAATAAAACCATGTTGGTGTCACTCATTTTGACGGAAATGGGAAAAATCCAAGTCAATACACCATTAATATTGATATCTCATCACAAGTCATATGAAATATGGAAGAGACAGGTCAAGTCATTCAGCAACAGCTACAAATTGAAGGCACTATAATTGTTTTTTTATAATTTAACGATTTCAATTTCGATATCAAATCTAGTTTGATTGCATACATGTAAGGGTAAAATGAATGTGAATGACTTGCACGCGTTATTCCGTACTCGTGCAACCTGATTTTCCGAGCGAAATTCAAAATCGGAATCAACTAGGTTTGAATTATAGATCAAGATATTTATTACCAATTCCGAAGTTATTTGTTTCACAAAAAATTGTTCAAAAAAAGCTCAAACATTAAACTCTAAACAAGACAAGAACCACATCAGAATTATATGAGAAGCTTTTTAGTTAATAGTTACAATTTTATTACTGGACAGAAAGTTCAATTACAACTTTAGTGAAATTACATTAATAATGAAAACAGCTACTAGCCAACGAATCTTCGGCCGTCGGTCAATGATACCATGAGTCATGAATGAACTCGAGTATTGTTCGAAAATCAAAATCGAAATGGGAGGAGTGGAAGGATTCCGAAAACTGTATTGAATTGGCACTGCCTACTGCCCTTCACATGTACTGGATTGGAGTCGTCGTTGCTATTCAAAATAAGAAGAAAGTCTGCTGAAGCTTTTATTTTCCTTTAAACCCGAATGTATTTCAGGTTTAGAATTCAAACAAGTTGAGTCTTGGGCCCAACCCCTTTGCCTTGCGCCTATCTCGTGTTCGTATTTTTCATTTCCAGAATATTAATAAAGGACCTTGTAGAATGTTGATGATATTAACGAATCTGTTTGCTTTCGGTACACTTCGCTGCGTCATTACTTGCTTGCTGTGGATTGGTTTTGATTTGGTCTAGTCACTGGACTGTAGGTTAGTGACTGTAGTTATTACAGTTTAGGTTTTCATGATCGACGGATGAGACTATGCCTGTCGACGTCTTCATGGCTTCAAATCCAGTCCCACTTTAGAGAATAAAAAAAGTCACACTGAAGACAAAAGACAATTATTATACAGTAAGTATGTGTGCCGTTACCATTATAATACACCATACAAACAAGAATACAAACAATTATAAATATAATCATACCACAGGTATTTTGTATTGTATACAAATTAAATCCACAAAGCTTGAGGTAAATACATATAATGATACGGTTAATGTACATAGTGCATATGTTGTTTGTAGAATTCAATACATTTATGAGAATCGATGTAGAGTTCACACTTGGCTGCAAGTAACATGGACGACATGATCGAAGACGACCACAACGACAACGTCCTGTTATATGTATATGACCACGGTGAAGAGGCGACGACGATGTGATGAGTGAAAAGATTAAAGACAGCCTTTAAGATTTACGATATATGATCTAGATATCATTACTCTTGTATTCCTTTATAATTATAAAGGCTTAATCCAATACACAGTGTGAAGTTTCAGTACTGTGAAGGGTTGCTTTTGGGTTTTGCCTTTTCTTTTGGGTTAAGGGATTGACTTACATGAGGTATCATAGAGCAATGAGAAATGGATACGTTGATGTTGATAGTATAAGACAGGGACCTCCCTTGAAGCACGTCAAAACTTGAATTGAACGGAGAATTAAAAGTCTAAATCCAAATCCATGGGTTTGACATGTCACCTTTTGTGCATGATCAGTCCCATGAATCCACGCGTTAAATAGTGCAGCAGTGAAATACTGAAATGCTGAAATGTACCAAACCGCATCGTCCCGGTCGTCATCGTCTTTGTCATCGTCACCGATGTGACACCATTGCAATTACCTAAGTGGATCCTCGACTCGTCGTCGTCGTCTCTTTCAAGAATTTCCACTCCTCCAGAACTGTATCAAAACCAGTACCACCAGTCACTTAATTCATTTCCATGCTGTTGAAGCGAACTGAGACTAAATTGAAAAATGTAACCACAATATTTATAAACGTGCAATTATACCAGTACAGAGAATATTTCAGTATGAAGTGCTTTAGCTTGTATAAAAGTACCAACTGCTCACCTTCTCAAAGTCACAATTGTGAGACACGTTAAAAGTTGTAATTCTGCCCAGCAAGTGCAATTGCAGCGGCGACGTTACGAAACTTGTTGTCACTTCATGTCAGCTGTCATGGTGGATGCATGTAGTTGCCTGGTCCTGTTCCATGTAGATGCATAAATTCCTTTTCTATTTCCATTTCAGAGAAGGCGAGTCCAGACAGGTAGTTTTCTATTTCTAGAGTATTTATGATATGTACTGTAATGAAAATGAAACGTGGGATGAGGAAACACAATGTGCATAAGGACCATAAAATTAAACCAAACCATAAGTCTCAAGTACCTCATATCTTTCCACCTAAACTTTAATATAAACTGGAACAACAAGCCAAAACTAGCACTGACATCTTGTATACGAATCTGGTCTAGCCTAAAGTGTATAGTCTGGTCTGACATCGTATGTTCGTTATGGTCTGGCTGGTTGGAAAATGAAATGACATGAAATTTACAACATCTTTCCCACGTCCGTACGATTACAAGTTCATAAAATGACTGTGTGTACTGTGTTGGCTTTTGTTCGAGGATCTAGATCGTGATAGTTTTATGATCTGTGAAGCTGAATTATTTATCCTGTAGTGAATTATAACTCTGTTGTAAATTTAATCTATTTAGATTATACCACGCCTAATTACGGTTCAGTTTAGGAACACATACGTATATTCGTTATGACACAAATGTAGTAGTTGAGCGTAAATGTAGGAATTTAAATTAAAACGTAGGACTAATTTGGACCACACATGAGTACATATTTTATTGGTCTTACTTGTTACACTCTTAATGACTTAAAAGTTTAAATAATTAAGATACGTACGTAGTAATTAAGCAAAATCAACTATTATATATATAATAACCTACAGCCCAAGTATAACATTCTCATGACCGTGGCAGATTTACGATATAAATATGATGCAATAATTAATTATATATTACCTATAATTTGCTGCTGATGCTGTCTTACTATAATGTCGGGAACGACAAGACAGTAACACATAGGGGAAATCTTTTTTTGGCTGTAACGAATTTTTTTTGGCAGTTCCATTTATTTCTTTGGATTTTTTTTATTAGCAGCAGCAAAAAATATTTTTTCTGACAGTTATACATAGCAGTAAGAATATCAAAAAATATTTTAATCAGCAGTGTAAATTACGCTTTTTAGCAGTTATATCAATTTAAAAGAATTCAAAATTACGTAGCTAAAGATGAACATTTCTTTATACGATAATATTAAACGATCCGAGCGAACTGATGAAGCAGAGTTTTTTCCGGGTGTCCTCTTTTACCACTTTGCTGTTGTGCGACATCAATTGCTGTGTAAAAAGGTTTCACAATTCTAATTGATCAACCATGCCCCAAATGTGTCTACTTGCACATCGTGTAGATATGCTATATCGTTCATGCTAGATAGGCATGTTTTTGTTTTTTAGTCTGACTTCAATCTTTCTATACTTAAAAAGCTGTTTAATTTGCAAATTCTTCGTCTCTGAGATTCTCAAATTCTGACCCCCGTCCCTATAATCAAAGTTTTAGTCCTTGGTTAAACGTGCTGTTTTCGTCAGCTTTATAACTTAAAGCATTTGCACTTCATTTTTCATCTTGGGTTTATACCAAACTGCACAACCATCATCCATTGCTGGATTCTTAACCTAAGTTCTTATGTATTTTATTTTTGTTTTTTGTTTTTTAATGTCACTTTTAGTTTTTTATACTCACTTCTACATTCTTGACTTAATACTCAATATACAAAAGATGTAATTAATTTCCAAATAAAAACATAAACTGCCAAATAACCAAATTAACTGCTACTTAACACTGCTGAAGTTTATACCGCCATAAAAAATATTTTGTAACAGCCAAACAAAATATTTCGAAACTGTCAAAAAGATTATTTTGGAACTGCCAAATAAATTATCACCCTAACACATATATGTACGTATTAAGTCAAAATCTATTGGAGTATCTCGTAATACTCTAAGTATTATGCCATTCACGCAAATAATACCCAACTGTACGTTAGGGCTATCACAATCACAAATAATAATTACATCGAACAGTATTTTATTTGTACTTTTAGTTAATATCAAATAAATGCCATGTGGAAAATATTTGATGCTTCATTTTTGTCACAGTTGACCCATATAATAGATGTGCACCATACGACGCTCATCGCATTCTCTTCGCTTTCTCTCTTCGCATTTTGCACTTTTTCCCATGGACTTGAAAATGTTTGAGGTTCCCAAATCCGTTTGTCAAGAGAATATGTATTATGAATTAGTCGTCCATTCGATTTCTTGCTCACATTGCTCCTCGACTGATAAATCCAGACAAATCAAAGACTTCAAAATATCAGAAACAATGATATTTCCCGTTTCGGGGGAGTCCACCAGAAATCCTTTGACTTCCCAATCCACGAACTAAATTCATAAAATTAAGAATTAATGCACTTAGGTAATAAACTATCAACCTAACAGTTTTTCTTGCAGCTGTGGAATTGGGTCAAAGTTAATGAAAATATGTTCACTTGGCCCTAATGAGCCCAGATTGAAAAAATAAAACTTGGGTCCATTTTTTGTAAATTCCAAAATAATCTAAAATGAATTATGAACATCTGAATTTTTAAAACCCTTACGCTGTCAATCCTTTTGAGGGGAATAATTCCCAGTACTTGAAACAAAAGTGTATCATAAAACACGTTAAGGACTTCCTCCGGAAAACTTTTCGCCGTCGCATCCTCTGTTATATTGTACACTTTTGCCATGTTTTGAAATTCCAGCCGACACGAGAAGGTCTGAGCTGGAAATGCAACGAAGTCTTTGTGCAGCTTTTTCATATCATTTACGACCACTTTTTCAACGTGGAGTCCCAGGTCAATCAAGAACAGCTGAATACGAAAGTTCGCATGATCACAGTTTCTCTGAAGTTGTAAATTCAAACAAAAATAAAATTACAGGTAAGGAAAATTTTGCTAACATTACCTTAAAAATCCCCAACTCCTTGTTTCCTGCCACTACTTTGGCCCGCACCCATTCGTCATCATAGAAATAAGCTACATAGGAGTAATTAACTTCAATGCTAGTCAATGAAACTGCCATGCATAAATCATTTTGAACGTTTTTCATCCACTCATTGTATTTAGACCTATATTTCATAATAAGTACAACCAACGAAGTAATCATTTAATATTAAATAACTGAAACTAAATGAGCATCCAGCGTTTGAATTATAAGGGTAAACTTTGGAACTAGAAACAAAAACTTACGTCATGACTACAATGAAGGCATCTCTAGACTGCATGCTCTCTAACAAAGATACATAAAACTTAAGTGGACTAATCATGAAATCCAAGCGAACGAAATAGGTCTGTTTTGTTTGAATAAAATCCACTACAGCTACAATATTCGTATTAACTGGAACAAAATCTGTGAGATCTAAATTAATGAAATTTCGATTCTCAAAAGCTCTTGGCATCGACGGAAGTTCAGAACCAAAGGCCCCAAAATCTAGTATTTCAAATCCACATTCTTGTGATTTCTTCTCAAGAACGCTTCGTTCCCTTTGGTCCGTGTTGCAATCGGTCAGTTTTAAAAAATGAATGGAAAATGACTCGCTCTTTTCCGAAATGATTTCCATGAAGCCTGCATCGTGTTGATTAAGGAGGGAATTGAAGAACGTAAATGAATTCTTGATTTTGCTATCATCGGTTGAACTGCCATCCGTATTACTATTATTATCATAGTCCCAATGCTCAAGATTGAAACGTATTCCAAAAATATTTGCTAGTGCAACGGTTACATCATCCAACTTAATTTTAACGTCAGTTTTCGTTTCGACTTTGGACATTCGATCGCGCTGAGCTTGTTGCTCAGTCAGAAATCGGAGCATTAGTAGAATGTTGTGATGTAGCTTTTTAAGGATTGTGTTCACACTAGCAATTTTCTCACGGCAAGCAGGGAAAACAAGTTTTACAAAATCACTATTGCAAATCTTGAAGAAATCATCCCTTGCAATTAGAAGCTCTTCGAAGTTTAAATATCCAAGCGATCTCATCGTCCTCATATCCAGGTTGTCAATTATTGCTTCAGAATTAAATTCTTTCTTATACTCTTTCAATAAATATTTCGGAGATACACCAAGTGGGTACTTAAGTAAGATTTGAACGATGTTGTGGAAAAGCCTATGTTCTGAGTAAAACTTGGTTTCTATTGGAGCCACAGCCCCCGGTATTCTGATTGACGGTTCGAAACAAGGATTTAAGCTGATGTTTGCTAGACTTGCAGCTACATCTAATGACGGATCACCAATATTCCTATTTTTTAATGCTTGCACAATGAACTCCGTTGGTTCAAGACGAGGCACTTTGTAAGGCTCCATATGACTTCGAAAAACATTTGGACTTTGTTTCAGACGAGGATCGTTGTCAGTCACAAAACCAGCTGAGTTTGCTCCCCAGTAGTGGCAAACGAGCAGTTTTGTTACTTCCGAAATTTGGTCCGCTCTGCTAGTTGCCGGAAATGGATGCTCTTTGAGAATTTGATTCGAATTTTCTACCCAATTGTGATATTCTTCGAAAACAGCTAATTTTAAATGCTCTCTGAGAATTGTATATCTTTCACTATTTGTATCCAGGGGCCCAAAACGATCTTCGAGAAGAATATCGTAATCTAGTTCATTCTCCAAATATGTAGCTAAGGTAGTAATTGAAATCTCATTATGGGCTGCAGACATCATGCAAATCTGTTTCCCAATAAATGTCATTATTTTTACTGCTTGCTGATAACTGTACAACTGGTGGTCGTGGTAGTAGTCAAACGGATCGCCAGCGTATTTGTCACTTTCTCCGTCGCATCTACCGCGGTAGTCATTAGCAGGTTCGTTGGCATAATCGTCCACAGTCAAAATTATTTTTTGATCTGGCGGAAACAGGGTAAGGCCAGCATCCTCTGCAGTCATTGGTTCCGTCTCCCACTCTCGTCGCTGATATCGACTACGAAATACTAGATCCGGATTTTGAACGGGAACCTTCGGTGTCAATGGGAATTGGGCTCCGGCCATTGTTGGATTTTCTTCGGCATAAGATGACACTTTGGTTGTTTTCAGTGGTTGAAACTCCACGGGCAACATAAAACAACGAAAAATCAATTATTTAAATTGAAGCTAATGGTGATTGGTTGTGCTATCATTCATTGGACATGCATAATTAAACCTTACCGTACACTGACTGCCAAGTTGGCTGAACTCCTAAAGGTGGGAACGGTTGTAATTAATTATAAATTGAAACATAACTTCTCGTACTTGAAGAAGAAAATGATAAGGTCAAAAGGAGACTCGGAAAACTTCTGACTGTTTGCTATTGTTCACAAGTTTTTGTTCTACTGTTATGAATAATCAGAGTAAAATAACCATGTTTAACCAAACAGTAACAAAACTATAAGAAACACGAAGGTGACAGTAACCAAATAATAAAGAAAACAATCAATTACTACACGGTGTTACAACATTATCCACCTTGATTTAAATGTCCCTTATTGTAAGTGAAGTCGACGATGTGCTTACGCAAGTTTAGGGATTTGGTTGAGTCTACGCAACCAGGCTCAATTAAACTCAAAATTTTTTTCTTCGTTTGAAAACTACATAGAAAGCACGCATGACCATCTAAGATTAGAAGAAGCTACTTTTTTAAAATATAACGTTTTGCATATAAGAAAAGTTGCAATGCAAACGTTTGACACTTAGTGACTTGTGCAATGTAATTCAATAGGTACAACGTTTTTCTGTTCAGAAAAGTCGTAATATTAGAGCGATTTTCTTTTTTCGATTTTTCAGAAGTCGAGAAGGATTCATTTTTGTGAATTTTAATTTCAGTATAATCACCTAATTAATGCAAAATAGAACAGCAATATAAAAAACCTAGAAAGACCCCTGGTTCGTTTTTCGGATGCATTTTTGTATTATAGAGGTCAATGTAAGAAAAGGTTAATTAATCATAGGCATTGTAGAAACATTCTACAAAAATGTATCTGATTTTAATTCTACTACGAGTCATTAACTAAACGCGTTAAATTATCTAATCAGTTGTTTGCTCAAGCTAAAGCTACCTTAATTACAATTAATGCGTATTATATATAAATGCTACTCTATTGACAATGCTAATTTAATTATGGCAATCAGTAATCATTAATTAATTCCGTTCCGGAACTAGAAATTCCAAACAAACAAGAACTGAATTATTCATGGTTTACAAGTTGTGGAAGCGCGATCTGTGCAGGAACGCAGAAAGTGCGTAAATATGTTCTGTTCTTTTGGTTGACACAGGAAATAACCGGCGTTGAGGTACTCAGTATTTTTGGCGCGGTTTCTCCTTTCAATTTCATTGTTGATTGCGTGAAGTGTTGGCAGCCTATAGAATGCTACCCTTGTATAATACAAAGTTTATGTTGCCACTTTTATATTCTTTGCTTTTTTCGTCCTATTTCTCATTTTATCCATTTCCCTCAGCTATTGCACACATGTAGTAGTTGTTGCGTAGAAAACTCAAAAATAGCCTAGCATATTTAAATTGTAGTCCTTTGTTGTCTTAAAAATACACTTGGTTATAACATCACACTACAATAATAATAGTAATAATATCATAATATTATTTCTTCTCAGAGAAAATCGCAATAACTTCAAAATTTCTCATGAGCAAACCCAGGAACACTATTGCATTTTCATTACAATAACTGGATGACTGAATTTAAATTACTGGTGGCTCTTATTTTTGAAAAAAATAGGGTGCAAAAATTTTAGCTTTATGGTAAACAACCTAAAGTATAGCAGAATATATTTGGATTCGGAGCGAGCTGGAAAAATGAGGTAGCATTACTATAACATCTAGAAACACAAGTTGATGTTGAGCGGTAGGACGAAAAGGGCAACAGCGCATGAGAATATTAAGTACTTTCTTATGGGTGGTAGTACTTTAGTTTTGTATTCGCCGTCCCAGATCATCGTTCCACAGTTTATCTCCTGTAGTTGTCGGAGTTGAAATTCGGATTTCAAAAAGCTGTGATTTTAATCGCATTAATACGGTACGCAATAGCCTATTATATCTTTGCCAAAATTAGTTTGGCAAAGCCAGCAGAATTGAGCAATACTTTAAACCAAATGTGTTTGATGGCTAAAGTTGCAAGTCAAAAGTGGAAGGTTCACTGCTTTTGACTTTTGTGTTCGGTAAAACTACCAATTTACAACTGCTGACTGTTTACTGTTGATTATAGTTCCATTTATATTGAGAATTAAGATAATTATATATCTACAGACAAAATAAAATCATGAACCATTCGCGGGGGAACCATAATAATAGCAGCAGCAATAATAGCAATAATAATCACCAACATAATGCCGATTCCAATGATCACATGGATGATGGTTCCGATGCTGGGACGGTAAGGAAGCAACTTTCAACTTTGAACCTACAACTAAATTCAGTATAAAATATTTCTACTTGATTTCAAAACTTGGCTTTGATTTGAATATGGAATATCAAATTGCAAGTATGAATTTGTATTCCTGACGGTTGAGAAAGTATGAGAAGTTGGAATTGGAATATTGATTTTATTACACTATTGGATGTAGGACGTGTCAACTTCGAATGGAAGTGAGTCAACCATAACCACCGGGACAGGGACAGAAAATAACACCAGTCGTTCCAATACACCTACGCTGACCAATAATGTAAATCGTAATAGACACATAAAGAACAAAACTCGAGGTGTTAAACGAAAGCGTTGGTCAAATATGAAAAGCTCTAAAAATATTTCTACCAATTCAAAATATAGTTACAGGTGAGTAAATACTAGTACGTTCGTAGTTCGATTGGAGGAAAGGTGATTGAGACGTGTGTTATATAAAAAGACTTTTTCAGTAATATCAGTCATTATATTTACTATTTGCATTGTCATTTGCTGTTTAAGTTGCATGGCCAAGGAGGACCATAATCAACCCATATTTGGTGTTCAATTCCATCAGAAATTAAAACCTGGACAACCTTTGATTTTGGCTACTGTTGGAAGTAATCGGGTTTCCATTTACGAATGTATTCCCGAAGGATCTTTAAAAATCCTTCAAGTTTATGCTGACCCGGATGTAAGCTTAGTTTTGTTAATGTTATTTTAAAACTTTTGTTCCGTAATCTAGTTAGGTGGTCTATTCATGCTATGTATTTAATTTTTAATATAATAATATAATTATATAATAATAATTTATTTTTAAAAAAATATTTAAACCCTAGTATCAAATTATATAATTCAACTAGATCTAAAACCCATTTTCGTTCTGTATTATGTAAACGTAATAGATATTTTTATTAAAATTAGGAAAAAGTATGTATTTATCTCCAAGATTTAGACCAATATTAAACCCTAGTATCAAATTATATAATTCAACTAGATCTAAAACCCATTTTCGTTCTGTATTATGTAAACGTAATAGATATTTTCATTCTGTTGTTCCCTCCTTAATTCGCGAACTTAACAAAATTAATTCTGATGATGTATCAAAGCTTGATGTGATCTATGAGGAGCTTTGTTCTCTTAATAACTGAACCCTTAATAACTGCTAATTACTAACCCCTTACTTGTTTGAATTAATCATGTATTTCTTAATCTTATCCTTATCCTAGTTGCTTATTGTTATGTACTACTATATTTATTTATGCTTTAGTCATGGTTGGCTATCTTTGAATCTTTTACTGAAAGCTTTTTCCTTGTTACTAAACTTTCATCTAGTGTCTGTATTCACGTATGCTCTTGACCAATAAATCATCATTATTATTATTATTAACATAATTTACCTCCATTTGTATCAACCGTTAGTAGTAGGTAGTGAAGTCGTCTAACTTTGGCACATGGGCACATGCCACAACTTTGACAGTTCATGTCGTGTGATTGTGTGAGAGCCATATACCCAGATACCTGCTTATTATTATATCCTACGTACCATAAATGCTCTGTAGGCGAAGAAAGAGAAAAATTCTTAGAATATGGTAAAATTCAGCATAATTACTCAATGGTTACTTGAAATTGTCAATTATGACATTTTGACCATTACAACTACAGCAAAAACGAAACGTAATTATGACAAATTGTAGCCCAATTATCCTCCATGCGTATGTTATTAATATTGACACTTTTGACACTGACACTATTACTTGTCCTAACATTTCCCGCACTTATTAGTGAGGTTGTGCTAACCCGAAAAGCGACTTTAGGTTTAGGTTTAGGGACAGAAAACACAGGCTCCCACAGTAAAGTTGTCCCTAAACTGAACTTGCACCCTTGAACCCTTGAACCCTAAACTTGCACCTAAAGTGAAGTTACGGTTTTGCACAACCTCACTATTGTTTGATCAAGTTTGCCAGTCCCATCAACGATATCTCGATATAGGCTTTTACGGCAAAACATTTTAAACATTCGACGGGACGGGCGGGAAGCGGAACCGGAGAAGGGAGAAACAATCATCTTACCTTTATTATGATTTATGATTATTCAGCCTCTGCTCAACAGTAGTGCATTAATGTGTAATTTCTCGAATTTTGAAATATTACGTTATTATCATTTTCCCCAAATTATACACCAGCACATTGCTTTGAAGGTAGATTGTATAAACTAATTGGTAAGATGTTTCCACCAGATTATTCCTGACTCCTGACATGTCGACATCACAGTAGCAAAAGAAAGTATGAATAATCGTATAATTATTGTTGAAAGAGTAAAATCAAAAAACGTTTCCCAATCTCTCCCCTCGAATATTTAAAATATACTTAAGCATATACTTTTGTATTCTGATCCGAGTCAAACGCTTTTTTTAAACAGGGCGAACCACTGCCCATTGCCAACTTTTTATTTAGCTTTGGTTTAGTTAAGAACTTAGTCATCCCATACTACAAAATTCGAGGAGCTACTCTGGCAGCGGCAAGTCGTGATCGAAATGTTCTGGTCTGTACCCCTTCATCTAGTCTATCTGGTACGAGGGATTTAGAACAGGCCAAAAACTTCTTGCCATACCAGACCGAAAAATATGGTTTGACAATATTTTACACATACGTGAAGTGAAACGAATAAAACTCGAAATTAAATATAGTCGAATCCTGTTAAAAGTTAAATTAAATTAACCAACAGCAAAACTTGTTTTACGCTGGAATTTATTGTGCATTGCATTAAAAATGTGATCGAAACTTCGAACCGGTAGGGTCCGGTTCCGTCTGGGCCAAATTGTCCGGACCAGATCATTCCAAACATTTTGGACCAAACCATACTATTTCGATTAATACGCCGGCAAGTTTTAATTTTTGGGCGAAGGTACTTTATGTTTTAAGAAACCATAGGCTCCTATTGTATAATTACGTGCATTTTTGATAGACTAAACATTTTTGGGATTTAAACGACATACATTAGTTCAAAGAAAACCTTTCAAAGTTAGGCGACTTTACTGTACATACCTAATACATCAGGGAGGCCACTGCTGTGGACATACCAAAAAAGTTCTTGGCTTTACACTACTGTGACATAATTTCCTGTATTTTTTAACTTCTGCAGATTCACAAAAATGGAAATAAAAACCATTCAGCAATAAACAAAGGTAATAGTTATCATAAGCTTAGGTTTTTCTTTTCCGTAAGGACAGAAGACTTCTCAATAATTTTACTTGGGGTTTTCTAAGAGCAAAAGCAATTTTCATTCAAATTGAGACTTATATTTTAACAGAAATTAACGCAATATTAATACTAACAACGTGTCGACGGGTAATAAAGTTGAAAGCCCATAGCGAACAGATAGAAAGGCATTGTATGGAATATTTTAAATAGTAACAAATCTTTTACGTACGATTCGGCGCTCTCCAGTGTCCATATTTTCCAATGAAAGGGACTGAGATTGAGATCGAGATCGAGGTGTATGGTAGACATTGCGTTCCGCACCTTTCAACGAGGATGATTGTGGATCCTGCTGTCCTTTTCCGGTACCGCTAACTTTCGAATGCTTGCACATCTTGAAACAAACAGAACATAATTAATTTAATTTTCTGCCTCTGCTAAGTGCTAACCAGGTTCAAATTCACTTAATATTATATATGGGGATTCTTCGGCAAGTCGAGCCCTGTAAAATTCACTTTTTTAATTTACAATTTAACCTAACCGAAGATGAACTTTGACCTTCGGTC
>JAAXYX010002973.1:0-15710 GCA_036851915.1 Ptenothrix huangshanensis | reverse complement strand
TATTTTGTTATTCTACTGCGTGACAGTTCTATGCTGGGATTCATCCTTGCTCTTCGTCTTCTCATGATAATTGTGTATGACATTGAAATAATCGCAGTCAGACATCCAGTCAAAAATCATAACCCCTTATAAACCAAAAAAATCCAAAGTATGTTTCAGATCTAAATCATTTCTGTTAGGTTAGTATAGAGGAAACCTACTTTTTTATAGAAATAATCTGCTCTGCTCTGATCTACTCTGCACGGCACTGCTTCGGAACACATTCGATTTTAAAACTTGAATGAGTTAATTGTGTTATAGACGAAGGAAACTCGTTAAATATATTGTTTGTAGGAAATGTATTTAACACTTAACAAAAAGTTTATTTGTAAGTCATTTACTTACCTATTCAGTATGCAGTAGTTGAATCCTTTGAAGTGGATAAAGGAATATATTACAAAGTTTTTTATTTTTAGTTATTGTACGCTTAAAAGATGAAGCGTATGACCGTATGAGTCTCAATTAGTACTACTACCTGTGTATAGTATTATTTTACAATTCAATGTTGATTTTACTTTTACAAGTAAATTTAATTTGTATCAAAAGTTACCGTTGGTTGAAAGTAGGATCCATTGTGTTTTCTACTTGTACTTGTGAGTGATATTGAATTGATGAAATGGAAAGTGGATTTCTTGTCTGAGAAAATAACCATCAACTTTTTATTGGTAAGTAAATAATTTATCTACAATCTTAGTTGGATTCATTCATGAATGCATTTTTTTTAACAAGCAAAACGAAACAAACCAAGAAAAACGAAATGGTAAAAAGCATATATGAAAACAATGTATCATTGCCACCCTACTCTGCTCTCCTCTGCTACTGGCACTGACACTGGCCTTGACCTGGCATAATGTGGGGAATCTGGAGCACAAAATACAATTGCATTTTTGCATCCACTCATAAATAATTACACTGTAATTATGATTTTACAAGTCTTCGGCATTTTGTGTACTTACATACATACAAGTAGAAGCTGGTATTTTAGCACCTTGATTTCTCGGTCAAATTCAGAAATACATATCGGTGATCTCATCATCCTTCGTGATTGGGATTAGTTGGGTTCACTTTAGTTGTTCTTTTTAAATATGTTGTGTATAACACTACTAAGGGGCTTTTGATTGTAAATTATATTCATTATTCACGCCCTTATTACATTACCTATTGCCTGATTTTCTTCAAGCAAAAATTTAACTTTCTACAGCACAGTTGTATTGGTATGTCGGTTTGTTCTACTAGAAAGTTGAATTTTTGAAATATTTTGGTATGAAAAAAATGAAGTGAGGGATGTACATAATATAATTTTAACATTTGTATTAGAACAACGTAGTTCTTGTCTTCTTACCATTTTTACTTTGAAACCGAATGTCGCAATTACACTTTAGTAATGTTATAATTTTTCCTTTTTGCGTTTACTGTGACGATAGGATACAAGGTGAATTCACAGTCATCCCAATCGTCAGCCTATATTCTTTATCCTTTATTGCTCATGTTTAATCTTGAATTGTTCGTAATCGGCGAACTGAAAGTCAGGTACATATACCATTATAAAGGAAATAACAAATGACGAAAGTAATGTAGGTTTAGTTTGAGATTATGCATAGTATTACATGCATGTAATTCTAAGAATTATTGCTGCATTGGTGACTTTATCAGTGCAACTACATTTCCTGCCCATGCAAGAAAAAAGGACTATGAAGGAAGAGCGTTGATCAGTTTTCTGATTCTGGTTTGTTCATTTTAATGAATACATAATTGAAGAGTTTACACGAAGGCCTTTTCATTATTCATTGAAATATGAATTGAAATTGACGTCGTCAATTTCATTGGTCACATTCTTCGATTTTCAGTAATTATGTATTATGTTGTCCTTGGCCTGGCATTTATTAAATATTCAATTAGTTGAATAGATTCAGGTTAGTATTTTGCGCTTCGTTTAGTTATTTTTGAAAGAAATTATAAATTGGCAAAAAAAACGTTTGAGTTTGAACAGTCATCGATCAGTTTGGGTCGGATCGGTCTTTGTTCTATTCGTTGTGTTTATCTCGCGGGGGGCTGTTCTCGTTGCTTCCAGACCACTCGAATGTAGTCCGACAAAGAAAACATTAGCGGGAGTTCACTCCATTTTGCATTACGTAGTCTCTAGGTACTTAGCCAGTCACACTGTTATGGAGAACAAAGTAATGGTAAATATAATTGTAAATACCTAGTTACGTGCATGTGTAGTCGTAAATGATGCACGGTCAAAGCTATTCAGCAACACATTATAACTCATGACACACGTTACCAGGTTAGTTGAAATGACTATGAATTTATTACTTTTAATAGGAAATCAAGTTTCAAAATACTTCATATTGCTTCGTAGTTTGATTTGGTTTGAGGAGTAGTTGGTAAATGCGAGATGTCACGAACAATTTTCTTTTGTGGACTGTGAAGTCCTGCTAAGCTACATGTTAGCATTTAAAAGTGTGATTACTGAGTACAGGATCCGCAAACTTGTGCTGATGAATAGTATAATTTTAACATAGTTTTCAACCCGGAACGTTCGTTGCAACGTTGCATGACATTTGAATACGATATTACTGCCAGGTTTAAGATTGGGACAGGACAGGTAAAAGTCATCCTGTAGTGTAACTGTAATTGAAGCCAATTTAAATGCAGAATTCAAATGTCCACTTTTTTATGCGCAACGGTGAAAACTACAACGTTGTATAGTATATACAATGCAAAATAGTTGAGTTATGGCAGCCATAGTGTAATTCATCAGACCTAGAAATAAGGCTGGTATTATTC
The DNA here is from genome assembly GCA_036851915.1 of Ptenothrix huangshanensis. Classification (NCBI taxonomy): domain Eukaryota; kingdom Metazoa; phylum Arthropoda; class Collembola; order Symphypleona; family Dicyrtomidae; genus Ptenothrix; species Ptenothrix huangshanensis. The sequence goes on along the minus strand of JAAXYX010002973.1, from coordinate 12,881 downwards.
TGTTGGTTGAAATATGCGCAATTGTGGTCGTACACAATGAAATTATTTTAGACTCGGAGAAAAAGTTAAAGTGCAGTTAAAGTTGACGACGAAAATGTTTTATTATAAGATTCTCAGGTTTCGTAGTGGTTAGAGTGTTATTAATAATCTGAGTCTAAGGCCAATTAGTCAGGACCCATTGCTCGCTTGCTCAAGTTGTATAACCTGCAGCTATGCATTGATGCAATGACCTTAAATCGATCGTCAAACGTACCAGAAGACATTACAGCAACTTTTATTAGGTAGTTATTAGTATGAATTTAGCTGCCGTCTGTATTGGTTTATTTGCGCTTCCTCTGGGCTCCGCAAAACTTGGTGTGTGACGTATTGAATTTCTGATTTCATTTCATGTTAAAACTATTTCCGTTACCTCTTGAATGTATTTAATTAATCATACCCAGGAAAGAATTGTGTAATTCTGGTTCGGGTTTTAGTTTAGTCAGGAAGGAAAGGGTATGAGGGGGATTTTTAGATGGTGCCTTTTTTATTTCAAATGGTATCATTGGAAGCCGAAGATAATACACATGGCCATCGTCCCATCTAATAGTTGACATTTTACGGTGTCAGTTTTCGTCCTCGTCCCCTTCTTTATACCTAATCGTGTAGTCAGTTTATTTTAATGCTCTGCTAGTTGATCATGCTGCGGAGTATAATACGACGAGTGCAGTGTAAACATGCATCTAATGTAGTACATTCAAATACCTACCTTTTATTTCTAGTATGGATTTGTGCATCATTAATAATCTCTGCTGTAAGGGAGCATTTCTTCATTCAGGTGCATAATAGAACATCTTTGGAAAGTTTGCCTTCGAGCATGCAATTACTTGCATTTATATGAATATTGATTTATGGTGCGTAAAAGTAAACAATTATAAATGTAAGCAAAGATGGACGCAAGGGCAAGGGCCAATTCCTCGACTCAAAGAATATCGACTTACGATTACATAGGAGCGGAGTATGTTGCGTTTACAATTAATTAGTTCATTATTAACCATTGTAGGTGGTAGTGTTAGTGTTATTTGTTCTAGTGCATTAATCCTGTGCAATTGACGAAGACAAGTGATAGTAGTGATGGTATGATGATCAATATTTTAGTAATGAATATTCTATTGTGTAATGTTGTTTCTATTGTGCGTTTGCAGATCTGTCGGGTTACCTTGCAGCCCGACGCTGTGTTGGTAACAGGATATTACATGGTGTTTATCGCTGCACGTTTGGTTCCAGGAAGCACGTATGTAAATAGCGAAAATGTAATGCAATGAATTGCTGTATCTGATTACGTCAAGGCATTGTCGGCTTGTTTCCATGTGTTGTATTTCGAGTCGATTATGCTGTTGAAAGTGAAAAGATACAGCGTCGTGACTACAAGTATTACATTTCCAACTCCTTTTTCCGTTCCGGTTTGTCCTTTGAAGTCAATTCTGCTGAACTGTCTGTGGATGTGGATTAGGTGAAGAAGAAACGGTAATACCGTATAATGTAATTGAATCAAGTTAACGATACGAAGGGAAGATCCCACGTGTCATCACTGTATTACTATTGCACCAATACAATACGTATGACAATTTTGAAAACTAATTATTAATTATGCAATATGATGAAACAGAAATCCGAGCTCGGTCTCTCTTCCTGCTCTCTGATCAAAGTTTATTGTTTAATATAATTAGTTTTAAAGAAGAGATGCACTGTGCTGAATAGAGAGAAAAGAAGAAAGAAATGGCACATTTGTTTTTTATATTTTATAACCTTCATTTATTTGTGATACGATTGGAATTTGAGAAATTTGAGACTTTTTAAATGTGACTATAATCATTTACGATAAATTGCAAGCAGTTTTCCTATTAATAATTAATTGTACAGACACACAGACACATGTAGTAATCAACTAATTATTGTAGACATTGAGCACAATTACTGTATTAATGTTATCCAGATGGTAATTCATAATTAGCTTCACATTTTATTTCAAGCTGCTAGGAAACTATCTCCCTACGTACTATCAGTTACTTGGGTATTTCGTTGGACCAGTTCATCATTATTTGCTGCACAGGTTTCGGATATTTGGAAGACTGGATACACATGGTAAGTTCAAAGTTTATAGTTAAGAGTTAATAGTAGCTACAAGAATGCCCATGTTATGATGCGCAAACCAAACGGAACCAATTTGTAACCGTAGTACATACCGGTGTAGATTGATAGTTAGCTACTTTTTGACCACCGTAAAGTAACAATTGCGTCCACACATCACAAAAACGACTTATTTTAAAATTTTGAACCGAAAATGATCGATTATGATAACCATGCACCTGTTCCAATATTCTATCTTTAAAAAACCACACAGTAACTACGTAGTTTGTCGAAGAAGATGGAGAAGTGGAGAACACGCTATCTTCGTACTGCAGCATTCAAAAGCGTCGTACGTTCAATTTACTTACACTGACGGTTACCGGAATCGTATTAAGTAAGCGCTAAGCAGCTTTTACAAAATCATTTTTAAAAATGTCACGCGTACTGTTTTCTGAAAATGTCTTAGTAGGATGCATTGCAAAAAAACTAAAGTGGGAGAGAATGACACATTTTTTAAGAATTAGTCTGGCACTGTTCTGAATCGAAAGAGGTGAAGCAGGAGTCAGCTTTCGTTCTAGTTTGCATCTACGTTAACATAATTTTGTCATTCTTGGAAAGATTGCACTGGAGTAGAACTTTTAAGTTGTTAGTATTGAAAATGTGTAAAACGAAGTTTATGCTGCTTTGGAAAATGTGCAAACTAGATATATTTTTTGTTCTTTCGAAAACTCGGAACTTTGTGATGCACTTGTTGGAAACATAGTAGAAAGTAGGAAATTGGACGTTAGACAGTGTTAGCAAATTGCAGATAGTCATGTATTAAACAATTATAATTATTATGTAGCGTTTTGCACCCTCAGTAAAATTCGAATTCGTGAAATTGTAGTAATGGACGTCGCATGAGGTTACTCTGCCGCAAATACTGGAGATTTACAACCTAATTTGCCTAATTACACAACATTAATAATTACCACTCATTGCACATAAAATGCAACACCTACTGTCGTGTGTTGCCTTTGTATTTATCCATTGCATTGAAATAATTAATTACATTGTTTGTTGCCTTATTGTAGACGATTTAGCTCTCATCATGAAATTCTACTCTATCACTATTAACAAAGGTACATTTGTTTTCTACTGAGTCACGTAAATATACTTACAGGAATTTAGTTAACAGGCCTTAATTACTTACCTAGGTAAGGTAATTACGTAAGGTATGGATATAACTATTTACTCTATTACTAGTACAGGGAATTTGCATGCTGCTATATTAACAAGTTCCCATTTCATACTTGTTTACATCATCCATACAATACAAAAACTAAAAGCACTTGAAAGTCAAAGTTAAAATATATACTAAATTACAAAATATTTTCTATTTGCTTTTGTTTTTCATAATTATTTTTTCATAATTATAATAAGTACATCATTAAATTTCATATGTATCTAGCAAGTAACATCGTTTGTGAATGAGAATACGGATATTAAATACGAAACCTATTCCCATTTTGAGCTCCGAATTTGACTAAAAAACATAATTACGTATGTATGTACGCGATTCAATGACGATCTATAAATCTGAAATCTGTACATTCTTTCTAATTCCTAATGTTTCCCATTAAATTCTGCCGAGTAAAACTCTCCGTTAGGATCCGAGGTTGCAAACTATTGGAAACTTGACATGTATTTCTATAGTATACGTACGAATTATACGTAAACGAGTAACCGTATAATACTTAAATAACATTATTTGCAAATACGACGAAATAAGAAAAACAATGCTGACAGCTGGGTCTAACAATCACAAAAATTACAGGTAGTCCCAGTGCGAATTGTAAGGAGGCTTAGTACACACATAATTACTACAAGTATGTAATTATAATATCGATCTACCTACACTCGTAATTATTTTAGTCCGTATGTGATGTGATTAATTGTACCGAAATTGTTTAATTATTGTACTAAATATTGGGTAATATTTCAAAAACATCTTCGCTAAAGGAGCAAAAGAAGCCATTCACAATTTTTAATTAAATCAAAACGAGTTATCTGCTTGATTCTTTCATCAATAATACTTGCGCTGTTTTTAACCCAAAGTGCGTGTGGCTCTTTTGCGCCTTTAACGACGATATGTATACAATTACGTAAGTCAAGTCATAAACTAATAATAATACTAACCAATTAATTGGTGCACATTCTTCCCAGAATTACAAGATACAAATACATCATGAGAATGATAAGCTTACGGATGCCGGGTCATGTACATACGTGTAAAGACAAAATACAATGCTTGGAATTACACTAATTACGATTGCAACCAGCAAGATGCGGGTTTTAAGGATTTTTGCCTTTCATTTAATGTAACGATGAAGTACGATATGCAGAACAAGACTACGGAATTATTTCTCATTATTAAGTTTAATTTCGAATATTATAGTACTGTAATAATTCTATACTAATAGATATGATAGAGAACCACAAGACAATCAATCAGTACACGGAACAGTAATTCACATTTAGGAAGACCTGTTATTTCTGGAAGACCATTGCTGTAAACTTATTTCGCCGGTCTAAACTGCAGTATATATCTAGACTTTCTGAGCTGTTATCCGGACAGAATGTCTACAAATGAGCAACCTTACTAAATTATTTTTAAGTCATGATCATGACAAGGTAGAAATAGCTAAAGTGTAATAATTATTGTTAATATAATTACATATATACGCACTTTACGAATTATTTAGTTGTAATTATAAGAAATGCGGCAAACCTTTGACTACATTGAAGTACGATCAAGGACCTAAATAATTATTAACTTTAAGTACAATACATTAAGGACCCACCGACACATATGTACAGTTTACAATATGCAGTTTGTGTTCCTAACGTTTAGCCTATTAGTTTTAATTTGAATGCAATAATTGCATTGGAATTGCTTTATAGTTAATTAATAACTGCATTAATTATAAGCATTGACCTTATCTTTAACTGCCTCTCTCGTTATATTATTATTCTACTATAATCGGAATCGGAATAGGAATCGGATGGCTCTGATGACTTCTCTTCGCTTTGTCACTTCTTATTTGTATCTCTCCTTCTCTAAATTAACCCTTATTGTAATAACAACAAGTGAATTAATTTCAATAATTATTAAAGTGCATTCCGTTGCATTGCACTGCTTTGCATTGGAATTGGAATCGGAATGAGAATTTGCTTTTGGTTCTCCAGCTTATGTACACGATTTAAGGTTTATGCTCAAAATTGATAAAATCCGAAGCACTCCTGGTGAAAATTCTTGGAGCAATGAATCCCCCAAAGTCAGGCTGACCCTTGTGGTACAAGCCCACACCTTGAAGCCAAACTGGTGGATTTGGTCGGACTGGTTGGATGTCAATGAAAGGAACGGTGGTCTGGGACACATCCTTACTTCGGGACGAAGCTCCAAACTTGACGAATTGGTCATGAACCGAATCTGGTATCGACGGAGACTTGGTGAGGGTAGGAATGTCAGGGTCGGTTAAAGTCATTTCCTCACGGGGTTGACCTTTCGACTCTGGAGTATTGTCATTACTCAGCCAGTGACTAGATCCACTGAGTAATTCACCTGTGCCTGAATTGATTTGGGTAGCCTATAATGCAAAGCCAAAATCTGATCTTACATTTTGTTGTGCCAACATGAGCTATTGGTTTGCATTACTGATGCTTCACACATAATTGACAGTTATATTTGTACTTTAACTTACATGAAGCTCCAAATTAATGTGAGATCCAAGCCGACGGAAGCGTACACCTGTGACAACGTAGTCACTGGGAACAATCAGATCATCTAAGTCAAATGCACGATTAGAGTAGTCTAACACGGCTACTTCCTCAGCATTTTTCTTATTCAAATTCGGCAAAACCTTCCACTCTGTCGAACCTTCAAGGATGAATCCGTTTTTTTCTGGGATTCCTTCTTCAATCTAGAAGAAAATAACATTTACAAACTGACTAACTTGCACATAAAAATAGCTATGTTCAGTTTTATTTGGTGCATCCAACAATGACAACAAATCGATGTAAGGACACTAACCTGAAGACTCAGAATGCCATCCTTCATAACGAACCGTATGCCAGTCACAATTTTATTCGAGGAAATATCTGAATTTATGGCAGCCAAACTGACGTGCCGAACGGTAGTAGGACTTTTAGGATCATCGCAGAGGCAGAAACAATTGCTACAATGATAAAACAAACGCCAATAGCTGTCTCGGCGCTCCGTTACCCCAGTACAAGTTCCTAGATAATTACAATTACAAATGAAATACACTGATTTATGCACCAGACTGTACTCCTAAATCCGAGTTCCGATACAATGTATCTTTGTAGCAGAATATGTACTTCCCAAAAATTTATACTAAGAAAACTAGATTCAAAACCGTACCTTGACCTAAATGGGGACCTTTCTTGTACTGGATGTAATCAAACCTCCTGGGAGCATCCGATAAACATACGGTGGCATCAGCAGCAATGAAGTCACACTTTTGAAACAGCACGAGATAAGTATCAATCAGTTATTAATATAACATTAATTTAACCATTTACCAATTCAAGCTTATCCAAATCATACTTGTACAGAAACTAATACTATTAAAAATTATTAACATACATCCACCAAGGTTCCGGTGCACATTCTCCTTTTGAAGCAAGCCTCGTCATCAATCTCCGTGCATCTGGCTTTAGTATACTGAAAATCTCCACATGATTTGTTTGCAAGAACCAGAAGGGTGCATTTTAACTTCATTTTCGATGTAACCCTGAATTTAATTACAGCATAAACAAAACATTAGTAGTGAAATTCAATGGCAGTCGAATGCTTCTAAATAGAATGTAGTGTACAATTACAAATAAACTTGTAATCCAGATACATAACATACATTCACACACTTTCCTCTGAAACAATTTTCAAAATTTGTAGCTACCTGCAAAAGTTCCTTAAATTGCTCATAATTTTCTCCTTCAATATTACTTGCTCGGATCACACCGCCAGAATGCAGGGGATGCTTCGGATATAGATTTTTTGGCAACGGCATACTTTTCTTCCGTTCTGATCTCTAGGATATCGAGGGCACGTTCCTTGTCCGCCGTAGCATCAGCTGTGGATTACGAAACCAAATCATAATGCTCAATTACACTAATACAATCATGAATTTCGCTATAAGTATCAGCAAAGCATGGTCAACTACAAGTACAACCTTTTTCATTACTTACTTCTGTTCACGACATTGCTAATCATCCACGCAAAATTCTTGAGAGTGTATTCCTTGATATCCAACAAAGACAAGGAAACATAAAACCCATAAACAATCCTCTGCGGAGTTTTCCCATTCCATAAACACCAATTAGATTTCGTCAATGCATCCTGCAACAAATTAAATGAGGACAAATCTGATATATTAAAGAAACGTAACTGTATACTTACATACTAATCAAAATAAAACATAATAAACCTTCCAAGATCAACTTATGACTTCAAAACTGTACCCGTTTTGTACACTATCCATATTAGTATATATATCCTGCCATGCACTTCTATTTACATCTCACATTCCCAGTAAGATAAACAAATATAAATATTATTTATGATTACAAAATCAAGCCTTAGTTTCGACTATGTCGTTAGTTGCTTTCAACTTACATCAACAAACTCGTTGAGAACGACAAATGCGTTTTTGTTCCGACGAGATGTGACAACATTATGAGCATGTTCAACGAGGTATGAAAGAGTAATAGTTCCTTTCTCGTCTGTATTGTACAGAGGCTTCAAGATCAGATCTGCTATCGTGTTCGCATCGAAATCCATTACTTTAGAACCAGGAATAAACGAGTCGGGCATTTCCTGAAAATAAGACGACAACAAAAAAACATGTAGTTACATAATTTATTATTATGACACGACTACAATGAACGTAGACATAATAGGAGCATGATAAAATAAATCGTTATCGTTATTTCTGCACAAAACTCGAAAGGTATGAGAACTTAACGTGTACGCTTACAAGGAACGAAGTAATTTAAAACAATCTAGAAAATATTACCGGAAAAAGTTTGAAATGACCGTAGAGAACATCGACAGGTGAAGTAAGGATGGCAATCTCGGACCATTTATTCTTCCATTCGTCCGACGTGCTTCAGTAAATAAACACAAAATTCAATCCAATTAAAACTAATACGATAACGTTTTAATAAGCCTAATACAACATGTCAGAAAAGCCTTACTTGCGAACTTTACTGAGGGACTTTAAAGCTTCCTCATACTCATAGACGGACAATTCTCTTTCAACTTTGCTGATTTTCTCCGGGATTTTAGTCAGAAACTTTGCCAACTGACCAAGCAGATCACCAACTGATTTTCCCTCACGGTCCATAGTCTGTAAAAACAAACCGTAAATTAATTCCTCCCGAATAAACTTACTTTACCCCGGTGTTTTTATTCTTTTTTATAATCCAGTTTATTCAGCTTCTTTGCTGATTCCAAATATGCAACTGGTTTTTGTCGTTCTCCATCCGGAGCCAAGGTGTTGAAGGATCAGGATTTTAACATGCGGTAAGTACCTACTCTCAATGGAATTTACCTGTTACTACATCCTTTGTCCGTCGAATACCTACTGAAAATCGTATTAATATTTGAAATCAGAGTAAAAACTCTATCAACTTTAGCTTTTAATTCGATCACGCAAAAGGAAAATAATTATTCATGCTAAAGTAAATACCTTAAACTAGCCAACTAGCCACAGGAATTACTGACGCACGACTTCAATCACGACTTACCCCAATTTCTCTCCAAGCATTATTCAGATCATTAACGACTCCAATACGGACGTCATCCACCAGCATCGAAGAACACAGTGAAGACATGGTGGCCACGAAGACCAACAGGACGAAACTTTTCATACTTACTTCCATTTTTCAAAGTTCGATTTCTCTTTTGTTCAAAAACACTACGAAGAAAATTTTAAATTGACCCTAGGGTCTTTTACTAAAATTATAATCACAATTAAGATTCACGAATAAATATAGGAACAATGGTGGCAGCAGTCAAGATCAAGACTTTGGTATTTCAGTTTAAAACACAGATTATACTCAAGTTTTCCATTTCATCCTAAGTGATGGCAACACATAGATGGCAAACGACGAAGAATTTGCGTTTAAGCTGCTACTCAATAATCAACGGTTCAAAATGATTTCTGAAAATATAACAATAAACGATTCCACAAATTAGGATTTTCGTCTACACATTTCTGACACGAACAACAAACACTGGAAAGTTCATAGACGATGAAATTCACTGTATTTACTCATATGCACCGTTAACTGCAAGCGTGATTGCAGGGGAATAATTATAACGCTCAGAAAAACTGAGCTCAAGATCAACTTCACAGTTCACACAGGCGCTTTTAGCCCTCGAGTGCCTTTTGAGTCTTGAGTTTGAGTGATAGGTCTACTACCATCTAATCTACAGTAAAAGTACCAATTTGTTATTTCAGCACTCAGGTTCTGGAACTGGAAAAGGTAATTGACTGCAAAGACGAACAACAAAAGCATATATAAATGCACCTACCTACCTATGAAGCCTACACAAGAAATAGTAATTATAGTTATATAGTAATATAAATTATACGAAGGCAAACTATATAAATGTCACATAGGCAGACGAAAACAAAAACAACAAATAATGCCAAGGACAAAAAAGGAGCCTACCTACAAGAATAACAGATGACCTGGCCTGCCCTAGAGCTGTCTTAACTTAAATGAAAAAATTAAAACTACCTTCGTACTTCTACTATTCCACAACATCAGCCAATATAAAGCTCCCAACCAAAGAGGTAGTAGATACCTACCTTCAGAAGTTCAAACTAAAAAAATACTGTTCCACTGGTTCCACAAAAATAATCATTCAATAAAGTTAAATTGGTTTATGGTGCCTTGCCGTGACTGGCGCAGGTTCTGGTTTTGGTTGTTTTTTTTGCTCACGTCAGGCCTCAACAATGTCACAATGGGATGGGATTAACGTTTGTTCAAGAAACTTTCAACAGTATTTATGCTTTGACTTTGGGCTATTGGCTGTAGATTCATTCTTAATATTTCTAGGAAGTCATAATCGAAATAAAAACATAATTATCTAGGCACTCTCATAATGATTATAATTATACAATTATATAGTCAGTCGTCATTGAAGAAGAGGCAATATCAGACAGACACTGGATTTTTTCTTTCACACAACAAAACAGCCCATACAACTTTCTGTAATGTAACCTATGCACGTGATCAATCAGCACTCACTTAGATGGGGACCCTTTTAAGAACACATGAGGAAAACGAAAATTTAGAATGCTATCAATTTTCAATAGAGTGCTTACGTTGTATAGGTACCTATCTGGACAAACATTTTAAATGCCTACATTATCTACAGGTAAGTAATAATCTTAGCTGGGCTTACACTTAATGCAGACCTTTCTTAAGTCTGAACTTAACGCAACCTACAAGTAATCTAATAAGAGTGGCGCCATTATCGTTGCGCGTGCTTTTCTTGAGATTAGAGGAACAACATAATTGTCAAATACTGAACATGCTTCCAAACTATTCCCATAGTCATAAACCCTAAACAAATTAAAATACAAACCAATTTCAGGTTGTCTAGCTACATATTACATATGCACACTTCACCTCAGTAAGGACAATGAGTCTAAAGTTCCACCTAAAAGAAATTAAAAAAAAACTAAAACACTGAAAAAATGCTGAGTATTTAAAAGAAGAAAATAGAAGAGAGTTACTAGGAAGAGAACAGGAACGGCCTAAAGATGCCTACCTAGGTATATAGGTATATCAAATGTAATTACAAATGAGCTCCTAGTCTAGCTGACTGTTTTGTGCTCTACACTGACTATTACGGTCAGAAATTGGAAATTCGAAAGTCATCTACAAACTTTTCATCTTCATTTCCTTTACAAAAACTCATTAGTGGACAAACATAACGACACAATGCAGAGTATCCTCTCCAAATGCTCAACTAAGTTTATCATTACTGAACAGATGAATATAAGTAGTATCTCTGTTTCTTGTGTCCTTGTACTTTACGTTTACTATATATATATATATATACGAATGATATCGCTATAATTATTATGATGCCGAATCTTTACGTACATACATGGAACCGAGCCTATACCTATAATTATTTTATCTTTATAGAGGACATTTTCTTGAGCTGATCAAGTGTGTCTAGCATCTCGTTTCGAAGTCGTTTAAAACAGCTAAAAATCTAAGAACCACAGAGGCACACAAGTGCACATCGCATCAACTGAGTAGATACCTATGTAATTTCCTAGAATTCTGGAATCTAATGATATCAAGGGTCAAACAGGTCACTGCTAATTAAATTACATGCAACTCTAGAAGCCCTTACAAAGTAGAATTTAAGCTTCTTCTAATTACGAAATAAAATGAGAAATAAGAAATGCTATTTTATACATTATATATGCTTGTCAAGCATATTATAATAAATATTACAGTATCTTATATTTTCACTTCTAATTTAAAAATTTAGCCCATTCTAAAAAAAACGCAAACGCTAGAAGCACAGAAGAGGCATGTTGTTTCACTGTGTATCGAATTGCACAGTAGGTACCTATTACAACTTCTGATATTGCTAATACTGTAGGTGCAGATCAAGATCAAAGGTCCTATATTTATCAAGGAATAAAATAGGATCTTCACCGAGGTCAAAAGTTATCCATAGAATTATGTGATATGTTACAGCTTTTCCACAATATTTTTATAACATGAATTCACTCTTGACTACATTACTTCTATTACATAACCAGAACTTACTGAAAAATTCTATATTTTCAAAAATCACAAAAGACTCGTAAATAATACGCATCTATTTACGCAATCGACGCCAGTAGGCTATCTACACTTACTATGCTAATAGCAAAAGTATTTAGATGTCAACAAATGTGATCTTAGATAATTATCATTTAGGTAAACAAAATAGACATGAGAATGCCTCTGAACCTTTCTACCTATCTCCCTCCGTAATAATGTTGGTAACTTGTTTATTTTTGTGAATCGATACTTCGATATCTTTTAAAATGCACCAACAAAGAGCTACTGAATCACTTATCGAAGTTGAAGCTGTTGCGATCAAGCACTTACTGCCAACAGTTTAGTCACAAGGCTCCAAGCATACAGTCAATAATAACCATTGTGTTTATCTGGAACACCTGGCTGGGCATTATATTTACGTGTAAGTAAAATGTAGTGTCTTCACAAATAACATTAATGCAAGTCTTAGAAACAACAACAATTCACTGCATCGAAACTTTACTAGTAATGATACGACTACATGACTACACTACACCATACACAGTTTGGTAGGTACCTTGCATCCACCTGCGATTTCAAAAGGTTCAACAACAGTTAGAAGTGAAAACAGCATGTGCGGATAAAAACAATACGATCATAGCTGGAGCAGGTAACTGAGTCAAGTCACTGTTACTCTAAATTCTAAATACAATTAAACTTTCAGACTAATCATTTCATGAATACTTTTTGTTTTAGAGGGATTGTTTACGGATTTTAATCTGCAATCAGTTATTCAAAATGTTGGTAAATACATACTTACATGTATAAACATTCCTAACTTATTTGATTTCAAAGGTACCTAGGTATGTATATATTTGGTATAATAAAACTGTGAGTAACTTATTCCGAAACTGATTGCAATTAATTAT
>JAAXYX010002972.1:0-15715 GCA_036851915.1 Ptenothrix huangshanensis | reverse complement strand
TACATATTAAATTCGAAACATAAAAACTAAGCGTTATTTGGCTAAAAAAATACAACTATAATTATAATGTAATTTTTTTTAAATGTACTGATTTCGAGTTTCAAAAATCTGGCAGCCATAAAATTGGCGCACGTAGTGGCACCTCCAAAAACAGCCATTAATTTAAGTATTTTGTTTATTCTCTCAGTTTTTTGAGCTTTGCCCCCAACTTCTTTGTTTGGTAATCGAAATTGCAGGAAACAATTCCACAAGGTGTGTTGATCGCCGTAATTGCGAATGAACTTTAGGTGATGTATCAGTGGCAGTGTGTATATGACTACGGCGTACTGAAGCCCAACTTGAATTTGTTTAGCTTCTTTGTTGTGCAGTGACAAGATCCACTTGAGAAAGATCAGAGCAACGTATGCATTGTACATTCCAAATAGAGCAAATGAAGCGATTTTTCGACGCTTTAATTTGTCAATACGAAAGGTTGCAGACTTTGGATCCCATTTGTACGGAGTAATGTGTAGGGAGTAAGATATACCAGAAAACCTAACTAAATGTCTTACAACTTTGTCTTGCATGGTTTTGCATATACTACTTTAAATCGTGTGGTGTGACTGTTTCGTTGTCTGACTAAAGGAATGCAGTATTTAATCATTTCCATTAAACATTTTGGTAAGCTTTATATTAGATTGAACTGAGACTGTCCTAATTTTAGTATAACCTTGCTATATACACACGTGTTATTTAAAGTGTCATACATATTTGAACATTTTAATTTTCTCGTGCGGTTTGCATGAGGAAATTCTTAGACGTTTCTACACTAGCAGGACTTGGATAAACGATGAGGCTTTATGACTTAGATTGAACTTAATTATTAAAAGATGGCATACAACCCACCTCTTCTATGTTTTGTCTAATGGAATAAAAGGTAGTAGATTTTCTCTATTCAGGGCTAGAAAATGTGGACGAATGTTTGCCAAGAAACTCTGCTTGCAAAATTGCGTACCGTCAAACTTCCAATAATTCCCAGGGGAATGATTTGGTGAGCAACTCTTCAGACCCGGGAGTTATTAGAGGCGGGGAATTATTACCCACCTCGAAAGTTTATGCTGCCATTGTTGTTACGTGATTACGTGCATTAAAATGCTATTCTATAGACATCAGGAAATGTGATTGTTAGAATTTACTATTCTAAATGCTAAAATTCGAAATTCTTCGTATTTCCTCCTTTTGTGAAAAATTTGTTGTCAACTAATAATACTAGTTTAGGAAAATGAGTGCATGCTTCTATTAATATACCGGGGAATTATTAGAGGCGGGAAATTATTTGGAATCTTATCTCTTTGCCTCCGGATATTATTAAAATAAATACTTGGGAATAATTGGAAGTTTTACGGTATGTAGATTAAAACTACTGCAGGAAAAGGCTTATGAAATTTAATTGCTGACACTCCTATTCAGTGTGGCATACTTCAATCACCCTTTGAAGTTGATTTGACTTAGTTTAATGAGAAAACGTGGCAAAGTGTGCCTTTACAAAAATTCACTTAATGTATATTCTTGCTCAAATAGGAGAATAGATTCAAGGTTGAGGTTTAAAATTTCCACGTGTCGTTTAATGGCATGTTTGTATAAACTACCTAATTAATGTTCCTACGTTTGCCTTGTTATCTCCAAATAGAACAATGCACATCCAAATAATAAATTGGCACTATGTAACAAGTGCGCTAAAAAGTATGTTATCCAAAACAAATAGAGTAATGGATATTTTCATCAGAAACTTACATAAGTCTTTGAACAAAAGGGCGGAGGATGTAAATATAAGAAACCGTTTCAGTGTCACTCAAATAAACGCCCGTCCACTGGTAAACCCAAATTCCAAATTGAATCGAAATCAAGGGAAGAATGTACAGCCTTGACATCTGTTTCACTCCCGGAATCAGTGACGTGAGCAAGTGAGGTAAAGCGGGATTTCTAAACATAGTGACTAAATTGGCGCACGTAGTGGCACCTCCAAAAACAGCCATTAATTTAAGTATTTTGTTTATTCTCTCAGTGTTTTGAGCTTTGCTCCCAACTTCTTTGTTCGGTAATCGAAATTGTAAGAAACGATTCCACATGGTGTGTTGCATGCCGTAGTTGCGAATGAAATTTCTGTGATGTAGTAGTGGTATCGTGTACAAGACAACGGAGTACTGAAGCCCAACCTGGATTTGTTTCGCTTCTTTGTTGCACAGTGACAAGATCCACTTGAGAAAGATCAGAGCAACGTATACATTGTATATTCCGAATAGAGCAAATGAAGCGATTTTTCGACGCTTTAATTCGTCAATACGAAAGGTTGCAGACTTTGGATCCCATTTGTACGGAGTAATGTGTAGGGAGTAAGATATACCAGAAAATCTAACTAAATGTCTTACAGCTTCGTCCTGCATGGTTTTGCCTATACTATTGGAAATTTTGTGATGTGACTGTTACTTTTGCTGGGTAAAGGAATACAGTTTTTAATTCTTTCCTTTCTTGTATAAAGACATTTGGATTAGGTTTATTTAAGATTTGACTGTGCAAATATAATTATTTTCATATCAATTGTTTTCACCAATATTTCGCAATAACAACTAACAAACTTTTGCAATATTACACAAGTTTCTTTTGGAGTGCTTAGAGTGTGATACATATTTAAACATTTCAATTTCCGCGTGCTATTTGCATAAGGAAATTCACAGAAGTTGATAAACATCGCTGGGCTTGGATGGACGATGAGTGTTCAGGATTTAAATTGAATTCATTATTTCAATTTAAAAGATTGCGTACCACCAACCCTTTTCATGTTTTTCCTAATTGAATTTTCTTAATCGAGGTAGTTCATTTTTTTACCCAAGACTAGAAGATTGTGGTGATTGTTTGCGAAAAATTCTGTTTACAAAGATCGACTTATGAATTTAAATTGCGGTTTCTTCTATTCGGTGTGGCATAATCCTATATCTAGGTAATTAACAAGGAGTTTGTATTCTATACCACAAAGAAGACAATAATAAGATAAGAATTCCTTTCTATGAATTCCTTTCACACAACAGAAATGAGCACGACGCCTAAAGCGATGCTCATTTTTTCGACATATACGAGAATGTTGTTTAAAAAATCCAGAATTAAAAATAGGTTTCGTTTTGAATTTACCAAATGTATTTAGCATCAATAGTCTTGTCGAATCTAAAGGGATATTGAAACAAAATAGTTAAAACAACGACTGCACAAAATGTATTTTTCACAAAATCAGTTAGATGGATGTTTTTAAAGCACGCAGGTGGTAATGATCGTAAAAGCGGAAAAAATAAAATAAATAAAATTTAACTATCGTATGTAATGTTAATGACGCAGGAGGGATTTTTAAAATATTTACTTTTCAATAATTTAAAATATCCCTTCATACATATTTTGCCACTTTTAAAAAGATGGCCCAATAATCCATTCCTGAACTAGTTTAACTTTATTTTTTTGAAAAAACTCAATGATATGTCCATTGAAATTTTTAGAACAGCCAAGTTCAACATTTTAAGAGGGGCAATTCTATTGATAGGCAAAGCAGGCGCTCGCCTATGTGGGGTTTTTAATGGCTTCTGGGTTTTTCTAAATTATCACTTTTTCATGTCTAGTTTTTCGAGTCAACATTTTTCTAAAACGTTGAATTTTTACTTTTAATAATTTTTAAAATGTCAACTATTTTTTTTAAATTAATTCAAAATTTCGAAAATTTGAATTTTTTCAATCAACAATACTTGAAGGGTGTATTATTCAACAATAATTGCTTTCAAACTTTATAGTTTTTACAAAAACATTTTTAAGAAAAGGTCTAATTTTTAACACGTTTTTGAAATGGCGCAATTTTTTGTATGTAGCACCGTTTTTTGAAAGCGCGCGATTTTTTAAACCAACACTTTTTGAAAAGGCGCAACTTTTTGAATTAAACTTTTTGATAGCGCGTAATTTTTAAAATCAAGGTTTTTCGACAGGGTACGATTTTTTAAATCAGCACTTTTGGAAATGGCGCAATTTTTTAAATTAATTTTTTTTATAGGGCTGAATTTTTAAAAACACCGTGTTTTGAAAGGGTGCGATTTAGTAGACTTTTAATAGGACGGAATTTTTTAAATCGACGTTTTCCGAAAGACCGCGCAGTTTTTAATTAGCACCTTTTGAAAGAGCGCAATGTTTAAATTAAACTTTTTTATAGGGCACAATTTTTTAAATCGACGCTTTTTTTTGAAAATTAAAATTTTTGAAAGGGCCGATAAAGCCCGCCTGTTAAGCAAAATTCCTTAGAATCATCAGTTTTTTAAGAATTCATTTAGTCCAAAACATTTTTTCCTTGTATTTATTCAGTGAAAATGTGTAAGTTCGGGGGAAATAAGAGACCTTTAGTTAAAATAGATGGAAATGGATACGGATTATTATAGGTACATACAGAAAATACATGGATATAATTATATGGAGAGAATCCGGAGATATTTTCTACTAGTTGCTTTTCGTGGTATGACTTTAAAACGTCTGCTTCCAAGAAGGTTGATTTCGTAAGTAATCGTATTTATAAAGCCCCTTGTGAGGTTCTGGTGATGAACTCAACTGCATTGCTGAGAAAATAACTTAAATGACAGCTCATGAAAACTTTTGATTGTTTTCCAAACTAGCATATTAAAGGTTCTAGTTAGAGTTAACACATGAAAGGCTGGCATGAGAGGCCAATTCTTAAAGGAATCCGATTATGTATCACCAGTGCAGTGGCGTGATTAGGCGTAAGCCACGTTGCCATAATTATGTATACCGAAACAGGATCTGTAAAAATATACTGCTTTCTTTAAAAATTTCACAAAATGACGCAGTTTTTTTGTAATTTACACGAAAACTGTTCAATTCTTTTACATTTTTCACAAAAGCTACTCATTGTTTTTAAAAAATTACACAAAAACGATGCAATTTGTAGAAAAGATGAAAACGAGTCCTTTGTTTTTGTATGTACATACATGTGAAAAGCGCGATTTTAAAAAAGAATTTACTTAACTTAATTTTTGCAAGAACTTACACTAGATAATATGCCTAATTCACTTGAGTACTTTGGCCTACGCCTAAAAAATCTTGGTTACGCTACTGTGCATCACTGCAAAGAGGTTAAAATTAATAATTACTGGTTTTTTTCAAAATTTCATATTACGGGCTCTTACTTTCTCATTCCACGAGATGTTTCAGAAAGCTGTTAAGTAAATCAAGTAGAAAATGAGACTTTCTTGAATCACATTACTCAAGTCAAATTTTTGGTTTGGAGGTTTCGGCACTAGGCATATAAATACTCAAAGTAATGGTTTGAAATTTTCGCATGTCGTTTACTGACATGTTATGTACAATCTCAACTAAATCACCAAAATAGAACAAAAATTCAATGATTATTCATGTATTTAATCATTTTTAAGCTACCCTGTATGAACAGGCTCCAGGGTCAAAATGACGCAAGCTACCTCTAATCATAAAAAGGTCAAATTATAAAACTTGTATCCTAAGGATTGTATCCTTTCATTGTGGCAAAGATCCAATAATTAAACTGAGCTACATCGGTGTAAATGGCAGGCTTTCCTTTAGCACATTTTCTTCCAACGGATACAATACCAATCAGCTGATAGGAGCCATTTCCCACCGGTTGAGTTAAAGGACCACCGGAATCTCCCTTACAGGAATCCTTCCCTTTTTTCCCAACTGTCCCGGCGCACAACTGCGTCACAGCAATCTTCGTCGCTCGGAAAGATTTTTCGCATTCTTCTTTCGTAACAATGGGCAATACAACTTTCTGTAGGATGTCGGGTTGTTCCTCTGTTACTTCGTTGATATATCCCCATCCCGACACAGTTGCATCTCCTGTGGGTTTACGTCTAATCGTGGGTATCAATGCTGGTTGAACTCCTTGGGAATATGTTAGGGGTTGTGATAACTTCAATAGTGCTATGTCATTGAGGTAGGTGGTGGGGTTATATTCCTTGTGTTTGGTAACTTTGACCACTTTAACAACCTGTTCGAATTCATCTTTCTTGCTCACAGAATAATCTCCTACGTAGGTGATCATATTTGCATCTTCGCCACGCTGGAAGCAATGAGCGGCTGAGAGAATGTACAATGGATCAATAATTGTCCCTCCGCAGAATGTTTTCCCGGTCGACGGGTTAAAGAAACGAACTTGGTGGGGAATTTCGTGTGACCCGGTGTCAGTTCCACCAACAACTCTCGGAGAAATTTCCGACGCTTCACTTTTCTTCGGAGTCTCACTTAAATGATGACCTTTAGTGGTGTGGTTAGAGTGTTTTTTGTGCTTCCGACTATCTAATAAAATAATTTTTTATTAGTTAATTTATGTATACAAAATAATGTAATGTTTTTAAGTGATTATACAGTACCTGAAAGATCAACAGTCGTGGCGGTAAGAATAAGAATAATTACGATCAGATGACTAATGTGAAGTCTTTGATGTGCAAATTGACCCATTATATTCAGCCGTATTAGCATTCTAAAGGAATATGTACTGTTGATCCCTTGCGATAAAATAAGCACAAACTACTACGCTCTTGGTAATTTTTTACATGTCGTTTTAACCACTGATTTAACTGCCGTATTCTTTTATATCGTCAGTGACGTTGAAGAATAAAAAAAACTACATACCTATTGCATATAATTATGTAGTTCTTCAACGACGATATGTGAACATTTAATGAATGTTAACTATTCATTGAACAAAGGCTCATTGCAAGGAGGGAGATATTATTATGCCATTTGTGTTTGATGACGTGGAACCTAAATCACCGGTGCGTTTCCGATTCATTTCGTTAACTAAAATTGTAAGAAGTCACATTCACATAGTCAAACCTGTAGGTTTTATTAGACTTCATTCATGACAATGCTATTATTTCAGTGGCATTAAAATATGGGACAGAATTAATAGTGTCTTAAAGAATGGAATTTAGTTCTAAAATTAAAACGTATGATTATTTAATTCCTTGCTATAATTATTACATTTTTGAAATTAGTTGCATACATGCATTATACTACAACGTGATGCGAAATGCATTCACGTGCAAGATACACATAAAAAGGTTCGTATGACACAGTACCGTTAATCATCTAATTAGAGCTTCCGGTAATATTAGAAATATTGCCTCTTTTTACCTGCCAACTTTAGAGACAATAATTGTTTTTCCATTCGTTTATGCATATCGTCAGCGATTCAAAATAAACTAATATGCAGGTACTCAATCCAAATGTTTTGAAAGGCCGTATAAATCAAATATGACAGTTATGGTATCGGAAATATTGGCCGCTGGACATAACGGCCGCCGAAAAAATTCGCCGCCGAACATAATGGCCACCGGACATAAATGTATAATAAATGCCGCCGAATATATTAGCCGCCGGACGTAATGGCCGCCGAGCATTTTGGCCGTCAAACATATTAGCCGCCGAACAAATTGGCATTAGACATGGACATAGGCCGCATGTATATAATCAGCGCAAAATAAGCAGTTTTGTTTGACGGCCATTGCGTTACGGTCAATTGTATTACGGCCAAGATTACGATGAAGAAATTGGATCTGGATCCGAGCATACAATACTTTCCCAAGATGTATTCGCAAAGGAACAACAGGTTTGAGAAAAACTTTAAGGATTTTTGAATTCCTGCTCTTTCCCCACGATTGAAGGACTTGTGAGGACATCTCATGGACGGCGACAATTCTGATAAGCATGTAAAGTAACGCCACGAGAATAACTGCTGCTGTTGTAAACGAACAGACAGCTAGTGGTCCCTCTGGTCGGAAGCCTGCGAAAACTGCTAATACAATGCCCACAACAAGCACCACTTCTATTTCAATAAGATACTGTGCGTAAACAAAGTCCGAAATTATTTACAGAATTTGAAGTTCTCTAATTTCTCATAAACTCTCCTGGCTTCATTTTCATTGTTTCTCTGTTAAAATTGTTAGATACAAGAACATGACATAACAATGCAAGAACATACTAACACCCTTGTTACAACATTTAAACATCGAGATTGAATAAAGAAGTAACATGTCCCAAAATGAATGCCCACACATGCCCGAAATCAAACAAAAAAGTAAAATCCTATGATTTATATTTAGGAATACTATTGCTTCGTTTTTATTTGTTTGTACCAACGTTGTTAGTGCAGGTGTATGGAACATGTCAAAAAAATTTCTGATTTCGCGTTTTAAAATGACTTATGAAAAACTTATAAATACGTTAACATTTGAAGGCGGATGAGCAGGCGCAATAATTTACAAAGCCTTGACAATGTTGATGGATTGGACGGCGTCGACGCGTCCGTGTCCGACGTAGTGGTTGGGGTATTGGGTGGCTGGGATTCCGTCGCAGCTTCCGGTGGTCTTGCTGATCTTTTACTCAGGCTATCTTTAGAGACCGGCTATCTTTAGAGGCCGGCAATCTTTACACTCAATTGTATGATTGCTCCGGCTACCTTTAGAGGCAGGCTATCTTTAGAGGCAGGCAATAATTAGAAGTTTTACTGTATTTCAGGTCGAGTTGCTTGTCAACCCGAACCGAACAAAACTAATTCGGTCCGAGTTAACGCCCAACTCGAACCGAACCGAAACCCGATCAACCCGAATTTTTTTCGGGTCGACCCAAAACCGTGCTGATCCATAATTGGACGGCGTCTATGCGTCCGTGTCCGACGTAGTGTTTGGGGTAGGTGGCGGCTGGGATTCCGTCGCAGCTTCCGGTGGTCTTGCTGATCTTCTGGGCTCCGGATTCAAGGGCGCTTCTGAGACCGGCGACGGTCAAGCCAGGTTTCTCGTTGTACAACAAAGCAGCCAAACCAGCGACGTGAGGTGTGGCCATGGAGGTTCCGGACAAGGTGGAGTAGGAAGTGTCGGACAAGTAGTAAGAGGAGACGACGGCGGAGCCGGGGGCAGCNGTGGCCATGGAGGTTCCGGACAAGGTGGAGTAGGAAGTGTCGGACAAGTAGTAAGAGGAGACGACGGCGGAGCCGGGGGCAGCAACGTCGGGCTTGATTCGGTTTCCGCGGTAAGTTGGGCCGACACTGCTGAAGTCGGAAAGTCCGTCAGCGCTGGTCGTGGATCCTACGGCGATGGCTCCTTCAGAGTCTCCGGGAGAGTTGGCAGTTCCGCAGTATGGGCCGGAGTTACCGATGGCGAAGATTGGAGCAATGTCGGCAGCAGTCCATGCACCGATGATGTCGTCGTAGAAGGAGTTTCCCTGACCACCGCCCCAACTGTTGCTCACGGCATTCGGATTTTCGCCGTTCTTTTATATGCTTCATTGTCAAGTGGACTTGAGGCGCAGATCCGAGCTTATGACTTGGACTTTGCTCCATTTTTACATATGATTTTTCCTATAGGATATATTTTGCATGTTTTATTGATATTGTCATTTAGTTGGAATTTGGGCTGTTGTGAAGTATCATTCAAATGAAGTTGCTCCAAATTGCAAAGATTGCGTATTTGATCGATTTGGTTAAATTGGACAGAAACAAGTGTATACTAAGTTTCTATATTATTTTGAGCTGAAATAGGAAAAGTGTATGTAAACATGTGTTTCTGGAAAACCCGCAGGTAAGTTGAATGCGAGATTGAAGCACCTTTTGAAGTATAGCTTGCTTTTGTCTAATCGTAGTGTAAGTGTGATTTAATATTTGTTGCGAAAATTACTTGTTGTTAGGCTGGTCTACTGATTAAAAACTCCCGATCAGGAATTTTCAAATGAATGTAATTATCACCATGCTCCGGTAAATAAAAACCTCAAAGCTAATCAAAATTCATCTCCTATAATTACCCATATCAATATTTAACGGGTACAAAAATCTATGTACGATATTTCTTGACTTTAGGAAACAATACTCAACTATCTACAAGATACTATTTAATTTGAGAATACAGCGGATAGCGATAATTATTTTCATTTGAATGTTTCTAGTCTATGGTTGTTTCTATCAGTCATCAGAAGAACAATTCAGACAAATATTACCTTTTGGAACAAACATTAAGTCTTAATTCGTTATTAACGTTACAACGACCACACAACGCAGTCAGCTACTAACTAATGATTAGTAAATCAAGCAAATGATTCATGTGTAATTTTGTAATATGCTTACTATTAGTGTTAATAAACAAGAACACATATAGACGACTGGATTGTTAAAACTGGAAACAACATTAATATTAAAACACTTCAATATTACAATTCATTAGTGTAATCACAGAGTTGAGTCAAACTGAAACCCGATCAATAATGATAAATCATTACGATTAATGTCTTGATTACTTGTACGATGATTCAAATCACGTTTTTTACTTTAATTATGGATTATAATTAACTCATTATATCTATATTGCGTCACAAATATAATATTTCTCTTAATTTTAACTACACGGATTTGAATCACCAATTAAAAAAATTGTTTTCAAATATTTAGGATGTGAAAGATAAAACTGTTGATGTTTCCTTCTTCTTTCCTGCCTCCAAAAGTTGAACCGGTTCAACTCTGACAAAAGTGAAAGATGAAGGAAGAGGAAGGATGGTGCACTTTTGAAGAAGTACGCGCGAAAAGTACAGAATAAGTAAAAGGAAGTGAGAGGGAGTTGCGAGTGAAACTCGGAGCAAGCGTTGTAGTATAAATGCCAAACGTGAAAAGGAAGTGACATTTTCGGCAAAAAGTGAAAAAAGAGGAAAGTCTAAATCCAGCTAATGTAGTTTTATTTCACTTCTTAGTTGCTATACATTTAACAATCCTTAAAGGAGATGGTTGTATATCTGAACAGAACCACGTAATTCATAACATCATTCACTTATGTGCATAACAATCTAAATTCCTTAATAAAACCTTTAAATTGCGTAGTAATTGTGCCTCTTGCTCCTACATACTAACCAATAACCACATTGGAAAGTTTTACACTGCATCGGGTAAAATTACACTTACTACTTACTACTCCTATCCCTATCTCGATTTTCTTGCGTGTGGTCTACTAATAATAATTACTAACATTGATGCATAAAGAACAATTTGACATGCTTTATTTGTACACATTAAACATGCAATACTACCCTGTGTATTATTTCGTTGTATTTCTTTAGTTATTTTGTTTGATGTAAACAGTAAACTTTATTATAAGCATATTTCACGAACGCAGATGCTTCCTAACTTCTTTTCTGTGTAATGTTGATGCGTGTATGTATGATGGTGTAATGTGTGTGTGATTAATGCGTTACGTCATAGGCGTGGCTCTCTAGCATCTCTTTATAAGGTCAAAAACGAAACCTTTCAATCAATCATTATTTAAAGGCAATCAAAATTCCTGCCACTCTTTGCCCTACAAAATCGCAGAATAATAGAGTCGACTGTCTCTCCACAGTGCTAAAGTCTCCCACTTCGATTCCTATATTGGGGATCGATGCAATGTCTCTATTAAAGACGTTTAAAAAACGAACATTCCTCAATGTTCTAACACGAACTTGCTTCGAAGCCACGAGTATAAGACGCTTGACCTTCTCCATCAAGATCGGGATAACGAAGGTATTCCCGTAAACAAATGAGTAGATAATCATGAGATCCGTCGATACCATAAAGTTAAACGCGCCCATAAGTGGTTCTGCATCCCAAAATCGGAGACCAAAACACCAAGTCGAAATTGAGAGGACAAATGCGAACGATTTGAAAGCAAAAATCCTGTGCGAGCAGCTCCTGTTGAATAAATGAACAGCAAGATGCAACTGACGCACGCGCTTTGAAACCGCAAGCAAAGTTCTTTCAGAGAAGCCGTTTTTTAGCCTGGTGGTGGCAGAAAAAATTTTGATTACAATTAAATAAGGTGCAAATTAATGCTACGTATTGTTTGACACTATGGCATAAATTATATGCATGTTTACGTAATTGAGTCGTAAGCTTCTTTTTTAAGACGCTGCAATCCACTAGTGAGTAGCTCGAACATAGCCAAATGCAACGTCATTTCAAAATACAAAGAGGTTGCAGAAAAGGTGTTCATAGTTGCTTCAAAACCGGCCAGAAGTACAAATGTCAACTTGTTTTGCCAATCAAGACTTAGTGAACTGTAAAGGAGCTGCGGTCGTGTCGGATCCAGAAGTATGAAGGCGATTGCGAATACAACAGTTGCGTAAACTAAGAACGGAAAGTATTTCAGAAATATCTCCTGGTATGACATTTCTGCCCTTTTTCGGTGATTAGGAAAGCGAAAGCTCTTCCAATCTTCACTTCGCATGTTCCAAACTACAATTATTGTCCGGTGCCATCTGAATCGAATATCAATACTGTATAAAATTCCTACTAAATTACTCAAACAAATCACCCAGTTGATACTAAAATGACCAGCACTAAACGCAGTTGTTCCCAGAACAATCTGAAAAAGTTGATAGTAACATCGGGAAGTGTACAAAATAAATAAAGCTAGGATTGATATGTACACAATTTTTTTGGATAACGATTTTTGCAATTTTAGTTGTCCTCTTGACCTGTCGTAGCCAAATGGAATAAGACACAATTTGGACAAAATGTCAAATACTGTGTCATTGTATACGTTTTCTCGTTTGGAAAGCATGATTTTCTGATATTATGTTGTTCTTGTCTGATTCTGCTTTGAGTCAACTTGTGTGATAGAATTCGACTATGCTACATATCTACATACTTCCAAAGTAGATATAAAAAATATTTACTTCCAAACTGCCAAGAAGCTATGGCCGAGAACTGTAGTTGCTGACACTCCACGTGCCAATTATAATTTTTTTACCTCACGTAATTGCAATTTTAGATATTTATTAAGTACAACCCGTGGTATAGTTAATTTTCACTTAAGCTAACGTACCCGAATCCTCAAATAGTTTTGGTTTCAGAAAAAGTGTTAGGTTCATTCCAAGGTTTATACCTCAGTGACTTTATGTACCGTATTTTCTCGAATAGATTCCCGGGGTTCTATTTCAAAACGGCATGGATTTAAGCCGGTCTCCTAATCGAATACTTTTGGTCTCCTAATTGATTATTTGGACTTCAAATGAAATATATCTCCTACGAGACTAGTTTAGGTCTCCTGAAAGGTTAATTTTGTCTCCTTTACTTACATTTCCCCTGGCACAGTAATCAATTCTGTAATATGCGTTAAATATAACCGTCGTATTTCTGTACATTGTAAGTAGCTCAATTCCAAAAATAGAATAAACGGTATCAACTGTTAAGTTTGGTCGTTAATGTTTTCTGTCAGTTGTATCGTAATAACAGTAGATTTAGCACTTTCAAAATGGAAAAAAGTTACGTTAATTCGGAAGACGATGAATCAGAGGAAGACGTGTTTGTTGCTAAACGTGTAAGGCGGGAGTGGAATTTAGTTAATTGTGTTGCTAACTTTACTGAAGCAAAGCACGAAATTGAGAAATAGGGTTCATTGTTCTTGTTAATTCGAAAAGCTAGCAGTGCAGGTAAAAGATTTGTATATCGATGTAAGAACGACAGGAAGGATTGTAAGGCAGGGATGTATTTGCTATTAGATGCCGATAGTGAAAAGGTCAATGTTTACAAGTCGTATTTTGATCATACCTGCGAGGCCAAAGAGCATGGGAAACCGGCGAAGACTAGATCAATTATTGACAAAATATATGCTTCTGGAGTTACAGGCCCGAATCGAATTCTAATCCAGTTGCGCATCAGACATTACGAAGTACCAAAAATTCAGCTGAAGATTAGATAATTGGATGTTATGAAACAATGATTTTAATAAAATTGCAATTTTTTATAAAAAAAACCTAGGAGACTTGTAATATTCAAATAGGAGACTAAAAATATCCCTATCTGGTTCTATCCAAAAAAGGGGGAGACTTAAACTATTCATTTAGGAGACAAAAAATATTTGTTTAAGGGAGCGTTTTAATTTATACCTTTCAAAACTGGACTCGCTGACCCGGGTTAAATTAGAGGCCAGAGAAATATTAGAGGCGGGTTCTATTTCAAAATTTAAGCCTGGTAGATGGGGCTATTTAACATGGCGGAACCGGGATCTATTAGAGGCGGGGCTCTATTTCAAGTTTGAGCTCTCAGGCCCGGGTTATAATAGAGGCCTGGAAATATTAGAGACCCGGGATTTATTCAAAGAAATACAGTAAGTTTCATAACAGTGCCGTGTAAATAAGGTAGCGGCCTTAAATGATATCACGACAAAACTACCTATGTGTGAAATTCTACCTCTTTCGTCACGCTGGTTTTGCCTTTTTGTAATGTTAAAAGGCCTCGATATCACGCACACTTTAAATGCCAAGATTAAAACCCACTTTGAATGCCAAGATTCAAACCCACCTTATATGCCTTTATTATGATCGGTACCTTCAAATATAGAGTACCTATGTAAGAATACATAATACATAAAACCAATTTAAACCTAACACGTGGAGGATATGCAAGTTTAAAGATAATGGTAGGTACCGGAGAAAAGGTAAATGAGAAATCTAATAAAATATTAAGCAAAATCGCCACTAATGAATACCGACAAAGGTCTAAGGTTAAATGAATCATGGCTACCTGCAATTCCAAGCCTTCATCCTGAAAAATTCATTGTCCAAGTTCAAAATTATACCATGCCAACTACAAACACGTGATAAAGTAAATTTGTGATTTCAAACCAGAAATCTTTTTTACTTTTAAAAAAGAATTTCCATATTTTCTTTTTGCAACAAAAAGTTATACAAACACGTACTATTATGAATAATTTGTGATTTTTTCAAAAATCTTTATTATTATTTGCGTTAACAATAATAATTGAACCACTTTCCAAAAAACCGGAAGAAAATCGGATCAACAAAAGCCAAGTTATGAATTTCATGGTATTCTGTTTTAGGTTTTTACACCGAATTGCCCGATTTTTCCAAAACTATGAACCCAGTTTTTTTAAATTGATATGAGAGTGCCCAAATATGTCACGAACACATACCCTAGCAAGATAACAAGGATCAAATTGGTTTGAAACCGATTTTGGGGTAATTTTGTGCAAAAATCTAAAACGGAATACCCGGAAAATCATATCTCGGCTTGTATTGATCCGATTTTCCTCCGGTTTTTTGGAAAGTGGTTCAATTATTATTGTTAACGCAAATAATAATGATTTGTTGAATTTTAGCAAAGTGTTACCCGGGTATTCTAGGGTCATACCCGAAAAAACCAAATTTCGGATAAAAGCTTCAAAAAGCCATTTTTAATTTATTTTTCTGGTTCCGAATCTGCAAACATTTTGAAAATCGGTTGGTAAACAACGAAATAAAAACGAAACCAAAAACGCGTTTTTCTTCAACTTTGCATGCCCTTTGGTCAGTAACGGTCGACTTGAAAAAAAATCGCTAACATACCCCAAGAATAACTTTTTTTTCTCTACAACATATATTAAATTCATTAAAATCGGTGATTCACGTTTTTTTTTCATTTACAGGTTTGAAATAAAAACTGCCATATTTCTTTTGAAAGTTCAATTATGCCAATTACATATCAGCATAAAGGATGTTTTATTCCTGTACTTTTTTAGAATATACTACTGTGTTATAATATCTTATTATAACCTATCCCTATAATTTGCTTGGTTCGACAAAAGTTTCGAAAAGTGCCCAACATGATACACCATTCGACGCGTCTTAGCGAGTAGATTACGAATGCAAA
>JAAXYX010002971.1:0-15717 GCA_036851915.1 Ptenothrix huangshanensis | reverse complement strand
TTGTTTTGTGAATAATTCCCCCGGGAGTTATTTGAAGGATTACGGTATATACGAATTAAGTTCATAAGCCGGGCTTACGCTGCCATGCTTAAACAACTAATGTCATGCTAATGTCATGTTTTTTTATTTGAACCAACGAAAGGATTTACGTAGGAATTACTATTTTAGAAAATTTGGTAGAGAAATGTTTCGGCTATCCTGTAATTTGCATAGGTAAGGCTATTTTCAAAAATAAGCGAAAATTTATCCGCACGGTTAGGAAAGTTCTTCAGTAACATATCTTTAATCATCAGTAAAAATGAAAACATTTAATTCAATTACGTATCAACACGTCCCTATCCAGCGCCTTCGCAATTTTTCGTGGTCCGCCATTTTGTACGATTTTTTTCAATAGGTATACATATTTATCGCCTTATTTGGAAAATTGTACAGTTCACGTTCTATAGCCATGGCACATATTGACGTTAAAGAGTTAAAATATGCTATAATATGTAGCATCAGTATTGCAGACGTATACCATATTTTCACTCTTCCACGCCGATATACGCTTTCACATACATTCAATAAGGATACATTTGCAGCTGCAGTTGCTGCAGGATGATAATTTCTTGTTAGAGATATTATTTTTCATTTTGTGGAGGGAAAAAACTTTTTTTTCGGAGTGTGGAGGGAATTTTCGGAAGGCCTTGATTCCCGATGCAAGAACGGCGTTGGAAGTGATAGACTGTTTATGACCCTCATTAGCCTAAATTATTACATCCCCGTTGTTATTATTTAGCTGAAACTAACTATCAATAGAGCTAGGCCAGGTGAAACTCCGTTGTTGTACGATTGTTTACGAACAAAATTTGTAATCAACCTCAACTCCTGTTGTCTCCACTCAAAGTTCACAATAGCTTTGAACTACTTGTGTGCTGCAGAGAAACTAATTTTAACAGCTACTGGACAAGAGTTGACGTCATTTAGTCTAATTTAACTGAAAACTGAAACTGACAAAAAAAGTATTTTTAGGAAGTGCATTACACTGATAAAAAAAGTACTTCGAAATTCAACAAATAACTTACAAAACGAGTACTTTCGAACTGATGAAACGAGTATCACCCATATTTTTGTTATGCAATAATATTCGATGAATTTTTCTGCCTTTTAACCCATTCGTAAAGTCATAATAGTAATCCTTTAAATTATTCCCCCTCTCGAATTATTCCCCTCTCTCGAATAATGTACTGATTAACCATATGAGACAGAGGCTCCGGAACGGAAAATTTTCAGGGGGGCTTAACAAAAAAATTGATTATATCTAGGGTAATTTTTGAAAAAAAATGTTCATTGTATCTTGTGCAAATGGCAAAAAAATTAGTTACATCTAGTATCAATTATAACAAAAAAGTTCATAACACGTAGTGTAATTCGCAAAAAAGAAAATAACCTTGTTTGAATTTAACATTTCTTTATTTTTTTTTTAATTTTCAAAACTTCCAAATGTAAGTCAAGTCTACGCCTTCATTGATGATACACCTGAAACTGCAAACAACTTTTATTTTCAAAATAAATGCAATTGAAATTTACGTAAAATTCAATTACATACATTCAATTTTAAACTTAAATATACTTTGTATAAAATGTGCTAGCTTTTATGCTTTGCTGTCTGCATGTTTTTAAGAAACGATTTTAAAATGTCAGTTTTCCTTGGTTTAAAACTGAAAACAATGACCTTGTTCCATTTGAATTTTTTCGTACTGGTTGGTCAACAAATGTTTTACGAAAAATGTAAAGCCAATAGTATTTTTTAGTAACAATTCACGAGCTTTTTAAATGCATTTACGAATTTCAAATTGTTAGTCAAACTATCAGCCAACACCAACGTACTAAAGCTAATCGTAAGACTTTATTGTTCTTTATTGTCAGTAATGAGCAAAACACGGAGTGTTAGAATAAACACATGACATAAGAAATTCATTAAACAAATACAAGGAGAATGAACAATCAATTGTACTAGAAATATGAATGTTAATCAGAATAAAAATAAAATAAGAACAGAAAGAAAAATGTTTGTGTACTAAGTTTTGATTATGGTAATTTATAGACACGTTTTTTGAACAAAACTGAACAGAAAGCAAAAGAGTTGGAGCTCATTTTTGTGAAAAATGTGAACCTTGTGAAATTTTTTTTATTTGTTTTTGTTGGCAGAATAATTATTTAAACAAAAATGACAAAGACAACTTAGCTTCTACAATCTTGCACACATTTTGCCGAAATTGCATCACTATAAAAGCTAAACTCAGTTTTTCGGTTTGTACTGTTCCAAAAATGTGAATTTTCATCAAATTCCAGGGGGTTGAGCCCCCCACTCTCTGGATTTTTTCAGGGGGTCCCGGGCCCCTTGCCCCCCGGATCCGGAGCCACTGATATGAGATTGTAAATAACTCCCCCTCATTAATAATTTCCCTGGTATATACTCCCCGGGGAGTTATTCGTTGAACAATTTCTCGGCGAGTTATCAAAGCGGATTAATACATATCACTATTGATTTTAATAGACAGGCCCGGTAAATAGCCAAGATTTAACGCTATATTGCCATATTTAATAGGTTCCTCTATGGACGTTTTTGTAATACTGAATTCTATTAGAAAATTATAGAAATCCGGTCTATTTTGGTATATTTTTTACTATGTAGGTAGGGTGGAAAGCCAAGAGCCATGTTGTAGATTTAAATCAGCAAGTAATTGCACATCTAATGCGTTTGTTTAGAAATCGGAATGATTATTAAAATCTTTTATTTTCGTTGTCTAAAGGCATTTCTGCGATTACCTTCAGGGTACGAGTTATGAAAGTTATGGTTTGATGGCTGAAAGAAATTTTGCTGTTGTGGCCGTGGTGCAAACCCTTGATTAAAATTAGGATTAAAATTATTATTTTTGTTTAGGTTAACTTGATTAGCGAATGCATTTGCCTTCACATACTCGTGTACTCAGTCCAACTACTAAACTAAAGTTTAGTGCTTTTTTCCCAAATTAGACGTTAATTATGGGTGCAAATAACGGACAGTTGTTGGCAGAGACCAAGGAGTAATAAATATTTACCTTCAAACCCATTAATGAAATTCACAGAATCTAATTTGAACATATGCATCAAATTGTTGCAATTAAAACTCACATTAACAATCAGGCGATCTGGAACCCGTTCCCAATATGGCCGTTCGGGAAGAATGCGAAAAACGGGTTGCATTCCTTGATGGAACAGTTTCACCTGCTTGTTCAAGTTGAGAATGTTCAGTTTTAAATTTGCAGAAGATTTTCCACCTGTAATGTGACGCATTTAAGGAAACCGTTTAATTCTTAAATTAACTAACGAACTTACCTCGAAAAAAGCTTGGTACAAATAATTTTGAAATCTACAAAATTGCATTAACCATAAGGCACACATTGGCGAGTAAAATGCCAAAAATAAGATTTTTACAATTCTTGAAACTGACATATTAGAAGATAAAAGTGATTTTAAACATTAAAATGTTACCTCGAATGCCGAAATGAAACCACGTTCTGTTTCCATTTTCGAAGGCTGTGGAGTGACAATCTGGTCTGGTCCATAAGTTGACTTCGTAATCTAGAGATATTCAAAATATTTAAGTATAAATAATTATTTCTAAATATTAACTTCATTATTAGGATGAGCTACTACGCAAATCCCAGAGAATATTCCTTAGAAAAAATCAAGTGTGGACTACACTGTCAGAGCAGATAAACTTAATAATGAAAAAAAGACATCTAAAAGTCAAAATCATAATCACGGATTCATCACCCATACATCTATAATAATATATCTATTGTACATCTGAAAGACGATTAACAGCCATCTGAAAACAAAAAAAATCACATCTAAATTGCGTCCAGTAAGACATTTGACATCTTAAAATGTAATTTTTTTGTATTCAGATGTCAGATGTCTTTTTGGACGGAATTCCGATGCATAATAAATGTATTACTATAGATGTATAGACGCGCTTGAGATGATGAATCCGTGATTAAGATTTTAGATGTCTTTTTTTCATTGTTAAGATTATTTGTTCTGAAAGTGTAGATACCTAGGCAGCCATATACCTAAGTAACTTACCATGCACAGAGACCACATATATTTAGTACACAACTATTTACAAAAGTCTAATAAGTATAATATGTAAAGTACCTAAATAAATAAATTTCATTCAGCAGAAGACCAAAATCAAATGTTTAAAAAGTAAGAAACACTAATTAAACACATTTGATTTGGGGCATCCTGGCATTTTTAAGGTGGTACAAACTTAATTTATTTATATAGCGGTCTTATTTGTGTGATCTAATTATCTTATACTCCTATAGAAATATTTACAACGTAAGTACACAGACTTGGCATACATCAGGACTAGAGGCTGGAGCCGGAGATATAAGTGGCTGCAGATAATTGAGGAAACTGATCTAGTACACATTTGAAATTGAAACAAGATAACCCTCAAGAGAATATTCGCAACCTCTACTTAACCGTCCCTGGAGACCGCTTTATGGCTTTATGGTGCATGATGCTAATGGGCTATGTTAGCCAGCACATTCATGTTGTAATAGCTATGTTGATACATACATAATGCATTACACAGCGGCACAGAACAGATACACCTACTCTGAATGAATTAATGAAAACAATCCCAACCACAGCACCACAAGCGAAGCATACTTGGGAATCAATAATAGTATATACAACCTGTCAATCAATATTGAATATAGGTAGAGATACGTTGACACAGACCTCCTTGTCTAAATTGTTTAATTAGCAACTAAATATTGAATGCATACTTTGCGAATTTTTAGTGATTAATCAACAGACAGTACAGTTAACAGTATGATCAGCAATGAATACCTAACAACTGCGAACAAAAACTACTAACTACTTTTGACTATGCACAGTAATAAACAAAACAGCAGCAAAACTGGCCAAAAACTGTCACAAAAATCAAACTGTTTTATTTGATTGAAATTATAGCGAGTACACCCTTACATCCAACATCGATTGGCTTTAGCTCTTATCATCTGTATGAAGACAAACGGCGCAACACAACTACACAACCTAAATACAATTACATACATAGCCAGAGCTTCCCTATTAGTAATTAATAATTGTATCATCAAAACCCTTGTAAAATCGGCACTATACCCACCCACGACAAATCTAATCCGACAAATTTAAGTTGGTACAACTACAGCTAAAATTCTTTACAATTATGTTGATGTAAATGATTTCATATTAATTACCAATTCCATGGCCAACTCCAGTTCTTCGATTTTCCAGCAGTTCAGTTTTTAGAAAGTTTCCCGAATCGAAATTAGATGTAAATCGAAATGGTCCACAAGTCGAAACCATCGCGTACGGTATTGTAGTTAAAAGATTGATGAATATAATACCTATATATACTCGTTTAATTTTGAAGGATCATAGATCATGATTAAGGAACAAATCCCTTGACTCCTCTCTCTTGTCCAAACGATGAACTATTAACTATTAAAATTCCAATTCGCAGTCGAAAACATGGTAATGGTGATACAGATACTTGAATTAACGAGTTAAGCTCCTTTTTGCTTGTGTTGAAATATTTATGAAACACTTTATTTGTAGTATTATTCCTGTGCAATGTAATTAACTATGTACATTGTATACTTAAGACATAAGATGAGGGAATCAAATCAAGCAACAATCACCGCTGATAATGACTGACCTTGACGACTTGATTGCATAGAGTATTTATTTTTTTATTAATTATCACGTAGATTTTGTATAAGTGGTAGAAAGTCGGATGTTGAAGTCGATATCAGTACGGTTAAGATTTGAATTTGGAGTTGGATCGGACTTAAGCTGGGACTTGAGATATCGATACAACAGATGTTGCGTTATGTATAGTGTGTTGTATCGTCCGATGATATCGATATTTGATATTAGTACTAAACAATCAACCAACATAAACTTCCAGCACTAGATTTAGGTCTAGGGATAACATTTTTATTAGTATTAGGGAATTAGGAATTATATGAACAGTATTGGGATATTAATGCAGGAGGACGGAGGATGGGATGGGGATGGGACATGGGACACAACGAGATGAATGATGAATGCGATATAATAAGAGGGAGAGGACGAGCGGAGATGACGAGGAAGGAGAGGACTGAAGATTTACTACTTAAATCTAAGAAACGTTCAATCAACGTTTTACTCAGTTGTATAATAATATTTTTCTGGAATCAAAAGTTTGACAATGTATGAAATCCTGAAAATATTTGCAAATCGAAATCAACAATTGTATTTCCGTACACATTTTTGTTGCCAATCAACCCGACGGTTTACGGATCTTAGTTGTTAAACACATGAACGGAACGGAAAACCGAACTACTGACACAAACGAAACCAAAATTGACCGTGATGGACAATAAATGACAACCCAGAACGGACTACGTGACGAGACACTGACGACATAGCTGGCTGGAAGGATGAAGAATGCGCTGTACGGTTGCAGCGACTGACGGAAGGTAAACGTAAATATTGTCACAATTTACACATTCATTTATTCATCCTGCAATGGGATCGAATGAAATGCAAAATGCAAACGTGTCAAGTCAAAGAGACTTTTGCACGATTGGCAAACGTCACTAAATTGCAAATTAGAAGTCACTAATCACCACAGCATCAGACCACCTCCAGCGCAAACTCATCCTCACATACTAAACTGACTAATACTAATAAATTCACTAACTAGCAGTACTAGCACTAGACCAAACTCTCCAAAAGTACTACTTCTAATGGTATATCAATTTTTTAAATTCGACTCCACTCGAGAAATTCATGTGATCTCTCTTCACTTCCTCCTACCACCTTCCCAACACAGTTTCTAGATGACGCTGTCAACCTTTTCCCACTCAATCGCAGCTTCGCTCAGCCTCTCATCTTCCTCCACCGCATGCCAGCCAGCATCCCAGCATCATCCCACACACGATAACACACAGCTTCACACTTCCACCAACACCACAAAAGTGGGTTAATACTCGGCATAAAATGGCCCACCTTCCAATCAAAACCCCATTATCTTTCCTCACTCAACTCCTTTCTACCGACTTTTTCTTTAAGGGTAGAGCGCCTACATGTGACCAGCCCCTGAATGTGACATCCCCTTATTTTTCTTCCACAAATCGGGACAGAAACAAAAGTCCACCGGCACTAGGAAGGCTTGACTTCTGTACTACTTTTGTTTAAATTCGTAGGTGCGAAGTAGGCTAGAGAGAAAGTAATAACTTTATTACACTGTTACCTACAACGGTAATTACCAATATGACACAGTAAAATACAAATACGTTTTAGGTATAAATACATATACAAAATAATGGGTTATTATATTATTTATTACAACACAACGATCTTTATAAACTCGTAGGGTAGGTGCGGAGGCTATACAACACAACGATTGTTATAAATTCGAGATGTGCAATATGTGCATTATCTCAGTTTTCTAGTTTAATAAATTACATATACCTCGTCATACCTTGTAGCAACGAATTTTTACTGGTTTGTATAGTAGAAACTTTAGAGTTTTGAATTTTCAGACCTTGGGTTTGGTTTCCGACATTTAAAATAAACCTAATCTAAAGAATTAAGAAAAAATGAGAAAAGTTCATATATGTAGGGCTCCGCACGTGTACTCGGGTACGGGTAAGGACCCGGGTACATATTCCGTGTACCCGAATACTTAGTTGTACCCGGGTATAGGAACAGGTGTTGGACCCAAAGTGCGAGTATAGGGGTCCGGGTTGAGGTAGAGGTTGCTTTAACCCTCTGCTCAAGCTTGTTTTAAATTTCCCGCGCGCGCCTCGCGCGGAATCTTCAATTTTTAAAAAACTCAAGATAGCAGACTTACGTACTTTCCTCCTCTGTTCAATTTTACCATATTCCCGCCAAAATGTATGTCATTCCTATTATGGTCTATGCACACCGTATTGCAAAAATTTCGAAAAATCCTTTTTTTTTATTTTTTCTCAAAACCTCAAAATGATTGCTTTCATCATTCAATTGCCGTCCCTTACCCTAGTAAGTAGGGAAAAAAGTTTTCAACCGTTCCGAATCCCATTCTTTAACCTCCTGCCACGCCCAAAGTACCGCCCGCAGAGCTCCGACAAATTTTGTGTTAACGCGTATTGACCCGAGCGTCATCTTTTTCCGGTAACATTTTTCCGTATCTCCCACGCCTGAGACGTGAAAAATTCACAAAAAACGACTTATGACCTTTGTTCATCAAAATTTGTTTTCGCTCTAGCGGCCACATTTATCAAGCAAAATTTACGTGCAATACACCGTTGCAAAGCCCTTCACTAGGCGCACATATTAGTATTAACTTGAAATTTTTGCCCAGGCGTGTTGTCTGATTACACCAAAAAGTGTGCTTTTTGCAAACGTTTTTGGGTCAAAAATTCAAATTTTGACTTTCGGCGCCAATTATTATTTTTAGTAATAGAATAGTAAACAATACAGGTTCAATTTTTTGCATCTCCATTAATTTTTATCACTTAAAACAAAGGTAAAAGATTTTTCAAAAAACGTTTTCTTCACCCTTCATTTTGGTTTTTGCCCCCCCCCTCTTTGCCTGAACGCGAAAAAATTCCAAATTCAATTATGTTGTCGAGGTTTACTGCCAGCATGAAATCGTTCTGTTCTCGGATTCAAAAACGTGCTGGAAATGCAAAAAATTTGCGTGATGCATTTGCATCACGCTTGAGGTTTTGAGGGTTAACAAATAAGTGTTAAAAATTTCGAGTTTAACGAAATGCTTCCAAATATGTTTTTAAAAAATTGCGTTTAATTTAAGTATTTAAAATGCAAAATATTTTAGAATTTGGCCCAGCCATTCAGTTTTTGGACATTTTTAATATGTCGAACTCATTCAGTATGTACATAAAAATATTGTTTTCCAATGATGGACACCCGCAAACTAGAGAATTAAAGAATTAAATATTAAAAATTAAACCTTAAACTATCACTAAATTACTACATAAAAAGTATTCATCTATAAGTTGTTCCCATAGGTCCTATCGGTATAGATATATCCATATTAAGGCGGTTTATAACGATAATATGGATTTAGCGGTCTACTTAAAACAAAGTGCCCGTATAGGTTACATTTAAATTCTGATATAGTTTCACATTTCTTAGCTGTCTGGGAAGCTGATCCATAGATTCACAAGTTGATAAAGCGGAGACTTTTTGTAAGTTTCCGACTTAAATCGGTATTCTAATGCTAACAGCGATTGTGACGTAGACCGTGTACGTATTGATGTTTTCCACACAAATAAATTCTTAATTAAAGGAATATTAAAACCAGTATGCATCGCTTGCGATAGAATTACCACCCGGCCCCGTGACCCGTGCCCTCGTTCCGCGGGCGTCCCCCGGGATCCGGACGACTCTCCTACCAATGCCACGTCGGATGTATGAATCGTATGCTTCTATGCCTTCCCACAGCATGGGAATGGTATAAATTCGTCACGAGGTTTCGTGTACCAATAATCGACTCATTGTTATACCAAAAGGATACTTTTTGTACATAGGAGTATATCTAGGATTTAAACACTGCGGTAGACGCACCTGTACAAACTCATAGTATAAGCACGAAGCGTGCCTCAATACCGCCAGGGGCAGGAACCAATACGTTCGTTAGTGTGTACATGGTGTCACAAGCTATACTAATGAGTCCATATGCAGTAGTATACCGAGTTATGCTATTTGATGCGTACACATTAAAACCAAAAACTATATTTTCACATCGCTGTCATTTATTAAACTTGTGTATTACATTTTTTTTCATCGTTATAATATAATGTAACAATATTAATGTATCTTAGATTAACCAAAAAACATTAAAACTTTAAAGTTCAAAAAGGTGTCCGAATTTAATGTGGTCCTTGACTGCATTGCCTCCAAGCATATATTCTTCGTCACTGAGTTGAAAGTGGATCGCTTGCAATCCTTGACGATATCCATTTATAATTTGCAAAAAAATTAATTAGGTATTAGAACTCACTAATTCATAATAAGTAATAAAAAAGTAATTATTCAAGCAATCACGATTTAGATGCTTTGAAATAAAGCAAAAAATATATATTGCATTATTCACATCAAATTAAAGTTTAAGAAAGCAATAATTACTTGTGGAAAAATCTGACTAGTATTACTGTGCTGATGGTTATTTTGAGATCATAATTATCAAATATTGCCACATTTAACGCACATGTGCGTTAAATATGACACTAGTTATAATATAGAACACTAATATTTACTTCAGGAAATATTGAAGTAATGAAAAATAAATCACCTAATAAAATTCAAGACTTGATTACCTTTTTGATTTAATGATTCTGCGATTCCAATTTAAGCAGCCACTTGAAGTTTTAAGCTTTAATAGAGGTAAGGACACGTCCCGGAAATCTTGTTCTGAGTTTAGTAGATGTAGTCCAGTTAAAATACTGACAACTCTAAAAAAACACAATAATCATTAATAATGATTTAATGAAATACTAAACTAAACAGGCAAGTAAAAGATTAACTTTACCATTTATCATTACCAGTAGCACATTTATTTCAACATATTTTCAAGAATGAAAAGAACACTTAATGTCTAATTTTACACAAACGTGTTAAATTAACAGTTTTCGAAATCATGCCAGTATACTACTACTATTAAACAGAATAATGAAGTATCAAGTTAAGGTAGGTATCACGACTACTAATATAAGTTGCACATTTTAACGGGTAAAAAAATAAGTAATGCTTTGTTAAACACACTTGTGTGTTAAAGAAAGAAAGTTAAGTAATGAGTTATCACCTGATAATTAAGTTTTGATGTGGCGATACATGTTTTGTTTGGGGTTTCAGTCGTTTCACTCACTTGTGGTTGTAATTACAATGAGAAGTATTTTGCACAGGCACATAGTACCAAACCCGTCTTCACTTAATGACATAATTCGCAACAGATACTTTAATGATGTAATCTGATGATGATTAAGATGTAAGTTGATGAAGTTAAATCGATTTTGTTCGTTTGAATATGATATGCACGCCGTGGTTGTGATGTTCGTTTCAATTATTGCCACGCGTACTGGGTGAATTCAAGAATATCTTGACATGGACTTCAACGGTAAAATGCATCCTTGGCATGCAAAGCTAGTCGCGTATATATGTGCACCTATATGTTTGTGTGCCATTGATATGCTAAATCTAGAGTTGTACTATTCAGTTTGGCATGCATTTGTATACATTTGTACAATATGCGCGCGCAGCATACAAAGGATAGCTATACTACGATGAAAGAATCTATACCACTAACATGCTGTGGGTTGCTGTTGACCCGTGCCGTGTCTAGTCAGACTCGAGACGTGACGAATAGAACTTAATAGTGAGTTTGTGCTGCACCGAAAAAGTACTTTAGGTTTAGGTTTAGGTTTAGGGACAACTTTACTGTGGGAGCCTGTGCGATTTCTGTACCTAAACCTAAACCTAAAGTGAAGTTACGGTGCAGCACAAATTCGCTAATATTTGCAGATTCTTGGACTACACAAATACAGACAGTTGGATGTTGCCTAACATATTGTAACTCACACTCGCCTCTCTATTATTTACTCCAGTTGCTAAATACAGAACGATATTAACTACTAACAAATTGAACTCTGGATTTACTGACTTGCTTGCACCGTATCAATTTAATATAGGAAAATAATATCACAACACTTTACTGGGTGTAAAGCATCAAAGTAATAATTACTTTACTTTAAGATCTAAATTATTACAAATTCCAATCTCGATAAATGAAAGATTTCAAGACTGGATGAAGGGAGGGAAAGGAAACAATAGCCAAAGCTCAGTTGAGCCGCAGCTTAGAGTTGTAGATGTCGATCCTTTGAAAAAGAAACACCAACTAAACTCCTTTGGCTCAATAACTGACACTCGTCAGTTCATAGCGTCGGTACTAAAATAACTCGTGGCCTACTTTCGGCCACTTGCCTGCCTTGGTCTCTTAAGGCGCCAAAGCCTCCTTCTCTCTTCCCTGTGTCCATTCTCTATGCCACTTATTCAAAGTGCTGAGAATCTCCATAAGATTTATATACAAACTAGCAATTTCGCGGCGCTTCGCGAACGCCCGTAGGCCTTTCAGCGCTTTGGCCATTCAGAAGAGGCGCGAAATCGCTAGTACTGCTTTGGAATCGCGTTTCGGCCGAATTGTCTTAAGTTTTCCACAAAAGCGCGTACAGTGTGAGACTTTTCTAGAATATTCCAGAGCAACAATCGCAGTAATGGACTTTTTCCGAATATTCTAGAATAGCACGCGCAGTATAAGAGCTTACAGTAATAGACTTGTCTAGAAACTTGCAGAAAAACGCGCGCAGTAATGGATTTTTCTAGAATAGCGCGCGCAGTAATGGATGTTTCTAGAATAGCGCGCGCAGTAATGGATGTTTTTAGAATTTTCTAGAATAGCAGTAAACTCGCGTGCCAAAATAGATTTTTGTACAATTTTTCCGGAAAGCGGGCAAAGTAATGGACTTTTCGCGAAATTTCCAGAAATGCGCGCGCACTAATGGACTTTTCTAGAACTTTTCAGAAAAGCGCGCCCAGCAATAGAATTTCCCTAAAAATCTTGTGCAGTCATACTTCGAGAATGCTTCTGAAAAGCAATAATAGAATTTTCTAGACAAGTGAGCACAGTAATAGACTTTTCCAGAATTTTCCATAAGAGCACGCGCAGTAATAGACTTTCCCAGAATTGTCCAGAAAAGCGCTCACAGTAATAGACTTGTCTAGAATTTTCCAGAAACGCGCGCAAAGTAATAGATTTTTCCACAACTTTCCAGAAAATCGATCGTAGTAATGGACTTTTCCAGAATATTCCAGAAAACGAGCGTAGCAATATACTTTTCCGGAATTTTTGAGAAAAACGCGTGCAGTAATGGATTTTTCTAGAATTTTCTAGAATAGCGCGCACAGTAATAAATTTTTCTAGAATTTTCTAAAATAGCACGCGCAATAAAGGTGGGCGGAAAAGTAGACTTTTCTACAATTTTCCAGCAAAGCGGGTAACATAACGGACTTTTCCAAAACTTTCCAGAAAGTTTTGGAAAAGTCAGTTAGTTTTTTCGAGAATCGTCTGGAAAAGCGCGCGCAGTGATAGAATTCTTCCAAAAAGCGCGCGCAGTAATAGGGTTTTGCAGAATTTTCTAGAAAAGTGCGCGCAGTAATGGACAGTATAGGTGAGTTCGCGTGCCGACCTTTTAGACTTCCGATTGGGTTAGGCTTAACCCGAACTTTTCGGGCTCGGGTCGGGCCAGCGATTTTGCCAACCCGAAGCTTTCGGGTCGGGTCGGGTTCTACGACTTTACCTACCTAGTATGTGCTTGGAACATACAGTACCGATTTCAGTGTTCTCTCGATTAATGTACCGGGGAATTATTAAAGGGGGGGAATTATTTACAATCTCAGCATGCTAATCGGTACATTATTCAAGGGTGGGGAATAAATTTAGCGGGGGAATTGTTTGAAGTTTTACGGTACATAACGTAAGCTAGCTATTGGAATCGATTAATTTTTTTTAATGTAGGTAAATATAGTGTATATTATATGTATATCAATTGTTCGGGTTTCGGGTCGGGCCAAGATAAGTTCGGGTCCG
This sequence comes from Ptenothrix huangshanensis, assembly GCA_036851915.1. Lineage (NCBI taxonomy): Eukaryota > Metazoa > Arthropoda > Collembola > Symphypleona > Dicyrtomidae > Ptenothrix > Ptenothrix huangshanensis. The sequence goes on along the minus strand of JAAXYX010002971.1, from coordinate 1,994 downwards.
GGTCGGGCCGGGTCGAAAATTTTTCGGTTCAGGTCAGGTTGGCCCAAAACCCGACCCGGCCCGAACGGAAGTCTAGACCTTTGTTTGAAAGTACCACCTGTTTGAGATAGGTGAGTTTGCATGGAAATTCCCCATATACCTCGAACCTGCGACCTGCCGCCTGAAGTTTCCTGGTACGAACACGAAGTATATAGTAACGTATGTCAGTATATGTATAGCATTCAGTTTTCAGTCGCGCGTAGTTCCCATAAGGGTCTTCCCCGGGCTATGGGGTAGTGGCCCTTATAGGAAACCTGGAGATGCTATATCCCCCTGTACCATGCGTTTTGGCCAAGTCCCATTTTTAAAATTACACACCGTTGGATAACATAGCATACATACGGTAACGGAAGTACGGACATTTCCCCCATATGTGTGTCAAATATTTCGTCAGTATGATCGATGATCGGCACCTACTCAGAGTACCATGTTACTTCAGACATAAACCATCCCTGTATTTATCTAGTTTAGAAGCATCACGAGAATAAATAAATAATAAAAAATGTGAGTCTTGCGAAAGTACATGGAATGAATCCCTTATCTGCCGCTTGTCACTATTATTAGCTTTTTTGACAAGTTGTATTGTTTCTTAAGGGTGTAACTTATTACTTGGAGTAAGAAATAACATGGTCCTTTGCTATTACTTATTATTATTAAATATGTGGCAGTAACGCTTTTTTGACCCAGTGGGTATAAGCACTGCATTTTACTGTACTAATGCGTCTCACTGTGTGTGAAATGAAAAATATTTCTGCTGAAAAGTTTTTATATTAAATTATTATTGTGCCCATTATTACCACTGCTGCTCACTTTCCTGTCAACAACAAAAATTTAATTTGTAGAAAAAACATGAAATTTAATTTTCAAATTAATAATTTTAACTGTTTGAAAAAATTTAATTCAAAATCTGTTTAATTCTTTTAAACTTAAAAGTTATCTATATTTCTAGTTTTTTATGCAATAGCTATGGTTACAATAATTTGTGAGGGTGAGCGACATTTGGCGTTTTAGCGTTACAAAAAGAAGACCTTGTTCTGACCCCACTCCCATGCGCGATGGGACGCATATATATGGCCAGATAGGAGAGTGTCGAGGATTTCCGTATGGCTGAAGGATGTGAAACATGTGATGAGAGGATTTTTTAAATAATTATCCACAAACACCGAATGGACTACATATTTATTTTAAAAAGTAGCTTGTGGGACGACTAAACGACCTTATGGTCGACGTCACGCTTGTCCGCAAGACAAGTGTACTGCGTCTATACACGCTAAAAATAGTCGGAAATTAATGGGATTTCTATCGTTTTCTAGTAGAAATCACTGTAGCAAACACCGATAGAGGAACCTATTAAAAAGTTTTTACTGGTCGCCTCTATTAAATCAATAGGGATTTCTGTTAATCCATTAAATAGTTTTTCCCGTAAAAATTAATAGAGACGGATATTACATTTTGTACAAGATCGCTATTGATGAATGCAACAATTACTTCTATTAAAATAAGAGAGATTTCTATTACACATTCACCTCAGTGAAAAAAGTGACGCCCAAGGGTTTCGGACACGGAAATACAGCGTCATAGGCCGATGCGCTAGACCTCTGCATAGGTAACAATTACCAGTTCTGCTTTTCAGCATGTACACTTTCGGCAAATCGCAAGGTCAATGGAAACCCTGGTTGAATTTTACTAATAGAATTTTCTATTAACTGATAACTACGCAATAGTTACTTCTATTAAAAGCAATATAGATTTCGGTGTAATGCTGTGCAAAAGAATTTTCTGTAAAAATCAATAGATGTCAGTCTACGGATGGCCAATTTTAAACTCCCTGGGAGTTTGGGAGTTTTGGGAGTGGGAATATTCCCGGTGTTTTGGGAGTTTATTATTTTGGGAGTTTTGGGAGTGTTCTCACTGTGCGCAAAATATAAACGCCCAATACTCCGGGAGTTTATCAG
>JAAXYX010002970.1:0-15719 GCA_036851915.1 Ptenothrix huangshanensis | reverse complement strand
TTGTCTCCTTCTTTTGCCGCCTATGAAGCCCAAACCAAAATCTGGTTAGACTAATAATGACTTGACTTGACTTGAGGCTTGAGTAATGCTAACGGCTCTTGTCCTTAGATTTCTTATACTACTGTCTACTGTGCATATATCCATGTAATCAATAATTATATTATATTTGTGGTTCTATCATATGACCTATGTATGCACGGAGATATTTTTATGTATTCTTACAATTACCTGATGTACATTCAGCGTTGTATTACTAATAGCTTGAACACTGTGAAGATGCTACTTCTAGTTCTGGTAATTTTGCACGACCGTTTTTCCAGTTTCCAGCATTAGCATGTTAAATGTTAATGGAAGTAATGGCTCATTTAGCTTGCGAGGAAAGGAGAATTATGAGGAGTTAAAGACGATAGGAGGAGGAGAAGGAGAAGAAAGAGAAGAAGAAGGAAGTCAAAGTCAAAGTCAAAGTCAAGTGATGGTATTAAAGGGTTTCTACTAGTAGGTAGCCGTAGAAGAAGAGATGACAGACAGAGAGTGAGAGAGTTCATGAAGGGAACCGAATACACAGCACAGGCAACTACTCGATTTTTTGAACCTAATAACGAACATTGGATCACTTGTTTACAGCAGCTCTTCAGTTCCAAACTACGCAACTATTCATTAGTTTTGGCTAATAACTAACGTTAAGTCAGACGACAAGTCGAGTCAAGTCAAGTAAAGTCGAGTCGTGTCGAGTCAAGTCAAGTCAAGCCAAGTCAAGTCAACACACTTCTTCCTATCCATATCCATATCCCATGATGGTGATGGTGGCGGTGGCATCGTTAGTATACGTATCTATTTATATACGAATATACCTTCCGATGTAAATATCCGTATGTATTAGTACAATATGTAGATAGGTTTTTAAACGGGAACGGGAAATTTTAACTGGATACCTACTCACACTCATCGTCATCGTCATCGTCATCGTCAGTACAGATATTCCATCTTCTATTCATATACCTAGCTTATGGTTTGGATGCTTGCATCGTATGTGTTCCCAGAAAGAGAAGTTGCAAGACAGATGCATGATGATGTAGATGCCTCTATGCATGTAATTATGCATGCACCTACCCACTAATAGGTATGTATCCAAGGGCACGAGGATTGTGGACATAAGTTTGCGTTAACAAAGTCACAAAATTACCATATTGTGTCTACATTTTGGTCGTCATTCAGGGATGAGTAACTCTCTCACTCATAGCGATCATGAGTGCCTGTGTAGGTACCTACACTCCTTCCCTTAGCACATATGTACTCAAAGCGGGTTTTCTAATATTGACTGTCGAAGAGAGGAAGACAAGACAACGTCTCCCTATTGACATTTGATGGCGGAGAGTGTCTTTCTAACTGTTCGCTAAGCGCGAAGAAATTACAGTCAACCGGCACCGACATCCTTACGAATTCGTTTCACTTCCTGTATTATTCAGATTCAGGCGTTTACTGTCACTGTCGCACAGTCACCAAAGGAAAAGGCACTTGAGAAAAGTTCAACACGTCAACGCAATACAGTCCAAAATACATAAAAGAGCGCTGCACAAAAGACAATGGTATGTAAACTTGGAGTGCAACTGCATCGCATCGTATCGCATCGCATTGTATCGCATCGCATCATTCCCTCTTGCAATGTCTTTCGCTTACATTTAGAGATTTGACTTACGATAGATTAACTTTGGCTTGGCTTGGCTTGGCTTGACTTGACTTGACTTAGGCTTGGCTTTGGCTTTGGCTTTGGCTATGGATGTGACTTGGGGTTTGGGATAATTAGATGTGAATTGTGGCACGCATGAAAGTGTGAAAGGATGTCGATGTTCAATATTTGCATAACCCTACTCCATTATTTTCTTACTTCCAGTTTTCTTCTTATACATTTCCAGGGTCTGCGGATATACTTTATATTTACTTATACTTGACGCAATTATGTATGCCGACAATTCCTGTTATTGATATGTACCGTGATTGGAATATCAATACATGTATGTAATGCATGAATGTAAGATCTTGTGCGTTCTCTTATGCCCAAACTTGAAGATTTTGATTTAATTTGATTTTCGAGTTATAGCCAAATACCAAAATTGGTTATTAATAAGCAATAGAAACGAGTAATTTTCTTGGTTGTTTTACTACTCGTGTACCTTTTTGTACAAGTTGATTCCCAATTACAGTTTGTTTCTGATCGCAAAGTATAATATGGTATCATATTTGATGGGGATACAAATACAGTATGTGTTGTATTGTATTACATTTAGAAAGGCGCCTTTGTGTTGTATTTGTATTGTTTGTTCGGTTGATTTTCGATTTCATACTTACTTGTGCTGTGTGACGTGATGTGAGTGACTGTGTGTAGGTGTGGGATGAACTCTGCAAGAGCATAGTGCACTGCACAAACAAGTGGACGAGACTGCATATGTACAAAGGTTCCTTTCCTACCTACTACTAATACATAAATACATAAATATACATCTATAGATTGGACAGTGTCGAGAACGTGTTATTAGTTATTTATTGTTAATATATTCCAAGGGATTAGTCAGTCAAAATTTGCATTGTTTATGAAGATAAACCAGTCAGACGTTGATTTAATCATCTCTCGAAAATAAACTGGTGGTTTTTCATTAAATTAACTACTACTCGTTATTCTTCCCACGCACTGCATTCAATTACATTCTTCCTACCAACCTATTACCAGACCAGTATACTACACTACCACCACTACTTCCATCACATTCATTTAGACACCAACACCAGCTTTAAATTTACACTGTGCTGGATGAGACTCAAATAATTCTATGCCACAGTAAATTCTCATTTCATCGCCTATACAGTTGCAAGGCATGGTAAACAATATCGTCTCCCTTCCAAAAACATAAAACGTTCAGATTCAAGGGCCTTTAGAAACTTGGATTATTTACAAGAGTGCAAAACGTTCTACTAAAATCCTTAATGTACGTAGAACTAGAACATTTCACATGACATAACTGTTTGCACTTGTTCTCTCCAGGGAATTCGTAGCAATAAGAGTGGCTGGGTGCATCTTTAAAAAGTGAACTCGCTTTAGACTCGCACTGTCTGTACTTTGTTTGTATTTGGCGTGCATGTTTAGCGTCAAATCAGACACTAGATAATTATAGTAGATGGTACTAATTTTTTGTGCATTTTAGCAGCATGTCTAGGAAGTTGTTTTATGATTATGGGGGAGCAAGTAATAAAGATACGTTGCATTCATTGGACAGCACTGAAGGACAGACAGCATTCGCCTCGACCCACTTCACGGCCAGATATAAAATCAATCACAGTTAATTTAGGTGTTTTACACACCTTAGAAGTTGTAATGATGGGAATAGTGTATTATTCCCATTAGAATGGAGTCTCAAGTACCATTATTAGTTTGTTCCTCAGTTCACTTCTCCTCCTGCTCCTTCCAATCTTGTTTATGCTTTTCAAAGATGTGCCTTTAAAATGAGATGTTGTTGTTATTTTTCTTCTTCGTGTTATGACACTGATGCTGTGCTATTGGAAAAACAAAATCAGAAAAGAGTTACAATCTTGTATAATGCTTCAACTTGAACAAGGATGACTACGTGAGATGAGATGAGATGAGAAAGAGGATAGGGAAGCAGGTAGAAAGATCGAGTTAGAGTCATACAGACATTTTGTATTCCTATGCACCTACATATGTATGAGATATGGTATTGATGCGTGTAACGCGGTTTAGTCATTAAAAGTAACTTGACTTGCCTACCATTTACACGGTCAAAACTGATCATCTCGTTTTAATCATTCGTGTATTTCTAACTCATCTCTGCATTTAAGAGTAAAGTTGAGTAAGACATATCTGTAAGTGAAGTGTGTGTGATATATTAATTGTTGAAATAAGATGGTTTTTGTAAGAGTGTACTTAAATCTTATGTGCACTTTAGCGTGTAGAAATGATCCGCAAGTTTACTACATGTTTCCACATAGATCGTTAATTTTTGCTGGAGTACATGTAAAATTTTGAATTTATGATTACGACTTTTGGAAGGGTAATACTCACTTCAACGCTTTTACCTGTGCTCTGTTGTCTTACCTTACGGTCTGTTGTCTTGTCTCCTTTTTGTTTTCGCTTTCCTTGGCCGTCTTATTACTCCTTTACGTTCCCGTCAAGTAGGAACTGAGCCGAGAGTAAAAAGTTTAGTGGAATCATGACATCCTTGTTATACATTATAATGTATCTCCTTGTCTTGAGTAGTCAGGTAAGGTAAGTTAGTAAGTAAGTTGAAGCAAGTAAAGTAGAAACTAGCAATACTGGATTGTTCGGAGGGGTAATAGTCCACGTCATGTTGTTTTATCACCCTGTGCCACTTGAGCCTGTTCACAATTTCATATTGTTTTGTTTAAGTTTGTTTAGAGGTCGGATGCCATAATTTCTGTTTGTTTGGAGTGTACTTAAACATTTTGGAAAACGGTGCTGACTTGTTCCATTATCCACGAATGAGCTTAATGAGGATTTTTTTTCGTATACATCTTTTATATGGCACCGGCACGTCTCCCTTTGCCAGGATTAGGATTCATTCTATGCCACGCCATGCCATGCCATGCCATTCCATGCTCATGCTATTTTGTCTTTTCTTCTCCGATCCAAAGTTATAATTATTACTGAAATAATAATAATAATCATGAGCAGACAGCTTCTGAATTCGTAATACAAAATGTTGAATTCATTCGCTCACTCGTCCATTCATTCTTTGCCCTTATTGGGCTTCTTTTGCTCCTTTGCCTTTTTGCTTGTCGACCGTCCAGTCAGACGAGATGACAAGGAAGGAACAAGGAACCAGATGCTCATATCCCTTGCAAGTTGGTTGCTATAGATTAATGATTATGAGTGGAGTCGACTGCATGTAATTACCTTCACTCTTTATTTGCATCAAAGATCTTGTTAGGGTATGACATCATTATCATTACTGGCATCATCATCATGATAGCTTGATGAGCAAACTTTTTTATGATTTCAAGAATAACACGTTACTCATTAGCATTAGCATTAGCATTAGCATTAGTATTAGCGTTGCCATCAGCATTAGCATGCAATTATTCCCTTTGACTAATTATGTACGGTGGGGGATGGCGGAATGGTGGAACCGGTGCCGTATCAGTGTATACCACCTTGTTCATCAAATCTTGTTCGTCTGTCATTTAACAAAATTCCAGCTGTATAATTTTATGGAGGCTGTATAGAAGCTCGGAGGTCATAAAAGTGCGCGTACCTATGTACCTACCTACCTCATGTGTGCTCAGGAATTTTGTGAAATAAAGCATTTTTGAGTGATTAAATGATTGAGGTTGTAACTTTGTAGCTGTAAGTAGTAAGCACAGTGGAGATTCTTGATAGATTAGTGTGCGAGGGGATTTTGTTTGTAAAAGTGTATTTTGTGCATGTAATTACATGATGCATGAGTGGGGCTTAACCATATCGGTCTGTGTCTATGTAGGAAATACATAAAATGTATGTATGTATGTATGTAAAAATACTTGGTGAATGAGTGCGTACGAGGACGAGGACTGAATAGCCAGGAAGTGCAGTGCAGTGTATCGGATGCTGATTTAAGTACTTTCCACAGCTTCAGTAGGCATGACATGACACATAGACATATTCGCTTGGGCTTTTTTGTCCAATTTATGCAAATACGGCTGGAGTAGGGGCTCGATCGTGAAAGGAAGTCGTTGAAACCAGCCTTTTTTACATGATGAATTCACCATGTGGAGAAATGTATCCTATTACTGGATACATAGTATCATGGATCGTATTCCTATCCTACCACTTAAATATATGCAAGATTTCCCTTTGCCTTGCATCTCATACCATTGCATTGCATTGCATAGCATCTCGCGTCGGATCACATTGCATTGTACTGCATATTGCATCAAACGGAGTATTATTCTTAAAGGAAATACAACTCCCTAGAGGGAAAACTTTCATGCAAGTCAAAGCAAAGCAATTTGCATTGTGAGGCTGGACAAAGTGTTACCCTCACCATCACCACACCATAGTTACCAAACCATGGATGAGTGGGAAATAGCGACAGGAAAAAAGTCTCTAAACAAACAACATATTAAGGAAGATCTACACTACACAGTACTAAAAATAGATATACACACATAATGCCATATATAACCTCATTAGCGAGTGTATAGTTGTATAGATGAAAGCTATGAGTATAATTACAAGTGCAACTACAATACTTGCTGTTTGCTATACATACTAACTGTATAAAATTAAATTCGGATATTACACTGAGTTCAAATTTAAACAAATGTCTATGTATAACGAATGTCGAACTTGATCTCGAGCTTGAACCTGTACACTTATTTACACTTAAGCATTTAATTCTAGCAAATGAAATGGATCTCTGTATCTCCAGGATTCTGCTTGGTGTGCAGATTGTACAGAGTAAGTCAAGAGATCAGACTAGACAAGGGAAGACAAGGCAAAACAATACAAGCAAATGCGCCTTTTGACTCTCGTCTCACATTGAAATCGAAAAGGGTATTAGGAGAAGGAATAGTAAAAGCAATACCTACTACACATTGTAGTACCAATAGATACATAATATAATGTAGGGTACAGCACACAAGGTGCAGTAGGTACAGTACCGGTGTTGGTGTTTGTCTTATTGTTTTTCGTACCATGAGAGAATAGTAAGGGAATGTTTTATACACTGTAAAAACTGGTGCATCTAAAACACCAAGAACCTTTTCGTATTCAGAATAGGTAATTACGAACGCAGTTAGGATGCATCTCAAGTTCATCTAAAGTTTACCTAAATCACATCCAACGAAATTTTGAAAGGGTCCAAAATAGTTGAAACAGGAAATTTTAAATGACTCAAAATTGATGAAACAGGAATTTTTGAAACGCTTTAAAATTTTTTTAATAGGAAATTTTGAAAGGCTTCAAAATTTTTTAAATAGAAAATTTTGAAAGTTTTCAAAATTTTTAGAATAGAAAATCTTGAGATTCTTTAAATGTGTTGAAATGGAAAATTCCAGAGTCAAAGATGCGTTTTTAATGCGTACGTGATGTACTTAAAATACATTTTAATTGCGTTCATAATTATACCTAACACGAGTAGGTTTTCGCGTTTTAGAAAAATGTTTTCCTGTTTAAAGATTGTTTGATTTTTACCGTGTATACTTGCTAAGGCCAGGCCAGGACTAGGACCGGATGAATGTGTGTTGGCAAATAGGTTTTTGTACAGAGCTTCAAGTTTTGTCGTTATCTGGCACAGTATCACATCGCATAGCATCGTATCGTATCGTATCGCATCGGATCGCAACGTATCGTTTCGTTCCTTCCAAAGTCTAAAGTAGGTTGAAGGTTATAGGGCGGAATAGTTTCTTCTCCCAGTTGTCTCATAAGGATTAAACAAGACATGGGGAATACACATGGAGTCTTGCGGAGTGGAGTATGTTTCCATGCTACGGTCTGGTAATGGTAGTTGGCTGTGAAAGAGTGAAGTGCATTTTGCAGGCGCAATCTACGATCTACAGAATGGTTCAGTGTAATTTAATGTTATATGGTGAGCAGATGTTTATCGTTACTGCCATGCAAATTCTTAACCCAAAACCAACTTTTGTTTTCTTCAGTCTCAGTTCCTTCAAGATCTTAGATCTGCATTTAAATCCGAATAGCAATTCGAATTTCAATTCATTCCTTTATCTTTTCAGCGTGCGATTGTCACTCTTTATAATAGCATATAGCGTGGATTATATATATATATATATATATCTATATAGGTACCTACATTTATAGTAACACTTAATGATTTTTTTTACTTGCCGCTTACTACTGAATCAATTGCGTAAATGCGAGGAAGGAAGATTGAAAATATTAGCATATAACTAATGGCGTGCAAAAAAGAAGTTTATTGTTGAATTACTAATATTCCTCCTGCAAACTTTGAAATGTAAATGCGAATGCAAATGGCAAACGCTAAGCTAGCACTAGGGGGGCACTTTGTCAGCGTAATAAAAGAAAGCGTTTGACTTCTGGATGACGGGGATACGTTGAAGACGCCTCGACGCCTGTTGTGTCAAATATATTGTCTTGTATGCAAATCTAATGTCATGTAATGTCATGTGGACACACTTACTTTGGAATTGGCTTCTCAGGCTCTTGGTCCCTCTGCCTTTCTTCTCCTGATATGTGTCTCGAGGTAGGTACTAAAAATGCTACACACAGGCTTCCTCCTGACAGATTATTTCAGTTTAGAGCATTATTATTACACTATTATACCCTCTCCTCAACCACACCATTGTTTTCGTGCCTGAGAACAAATAAAACTGGGATCACGTGTCACGTTACTAGTTTATTTATTAGTTTTGAGTCACTTCATCCCATCGTATTAAATTAGCACCTACTACTGCCATTAAAATCACGCCTGCATGTAGGTAGGCATTTATGTAATTCATTTTATGATTCAGATTATTACAGTTGATATTTAAGTTATTAGTCATCAGTGTATCATTCATCACTTCATCAGCAGTCATACCTACTGTAGTTCCAATACATTGTCATTGTCAGGTTGTTGAATCGATCGGGAGCAAAAATGTGACTGACAATAAGTACACATTAAATATTGTGAAAAGTGGGTGTTTGCTTTCAAGACAGACTGTCACAAGGATAGGAAAATAGGGAGGAAACAATGGAGAGTTCGTTTACATTCTTAAATGAGATTTTGATAGTATAATTATTACAATATCAATTTCATATTTGATAATGATTTTATGGAGGATATATGTGAACAAGGTGTGCAGTGGTGTGTGGAGTGGTATGTCTATTCTACAGTTTGTTTACTTGGCTTGGTATTCTTCTTTCTCTTACGTGTGACTCGAGCATCCTATTGATTCTATAAGTGGGACTGGACTGGAGATGAAACTGCATCTTGTCTCTTGCCTATATTTGGTGCTATTGACCAGACAAAAACCCATGCGTCATTTAGCATTAACATTAACTTGACTTGGACTTTGTAAGCAGTGCTTGATTTGATTGCATTATGTTTTACTACCACTAACATTCTATGTTATTGATTACTGCATTTTTGACAACTATTTCTCGTGAGTGTAGTGGCATACTCTTGGAAGAACTTAAACATTTGTTCAACTGAAACCTGGCCTTGCCTACCATGCACAAATATCCACCAACCTACATACATATGTACCTACAAGCATCCTGTGAAGCTTTGCTAATCCTGAAAAGGCTGAAAATCCTGTAACATACATGGATATGGATACTATACATAACAACTAATGCACTGTTAAAAAGTAAAAGTAGGTAGGTAGGTGCCTGCCTTATTTTTTTCATGCTTTTGCTGCTCCCAGTACTCAACATTTACTTGAGAGAATACACAAGTGCTCCCATGGCTCATCCACATTCACATCGTCGTCGTCATCGCCATCGAGATTCGAAATTCGAGTTGGAGACTTGGAGATTTTGAGACTTTTAGAGCCGAGACTCCCGTTGAGTACCATAGTGGTACCTATGCATATTCTGTGCCTATTGCTACCTATAGAAACATTGTTACAAGTAGTGCCCAGATCTTCTTGGTCTTCTTTTCTTGACTAAATATTATTTTAAGAACTCGAGGGATTTGGAGTGAAAGAAAACGTGGAGGTTTTTTTTCAAGACTTCTTCCGTAGATTCCTTGTGGACGATTTATAGCTTGTCTTCATTGACGGCTCATATTCTGTTTTATTACCGAAAGAGTTTTAGCAGTTTTTATCTCCAGTCAAAAATCTGTTTTCCTCGAAAAGGGGAATTTTAAAATTCACGTTTTTCATGTGTTTGAAGTGAAGTCTGCGATAATACACATGTACATACATAATATGTACGAAGTATAGAGTATTACATTATTTTGTACACTACTTGGTGCTTTTTCTAATCCAAAGCAGGTCGCCGTCTTGAGTTTGAAAATAGAATGTATCTAAATTAGTCAAATTAGCTAGCCTCCATGTGCACTAAAGGGTAATATATCATGGTTAAAAAGATTCTAGTAAATGTTCCCTCGATCTTTGTTGATATTATAATTGACATAAGTACCTAAGCATTAACTATGGTTATGGATGTGACTGCTTCAAGTTTTGAATTCTAGCGGCATTCCCAACTCCGTTGTGATCCCAAATCCCAACTTTTATGAGACTGTCACTTTGAGATTTATTGATTTGCTCCCGTTGTTTCCTCGCCGTTTGCTGTAATACTAATCTTTAATCAGTCCAGCTTGCCACTTGAATTAATGGTCATTACGCAGGACTAGAAGTACGAGCTGGTACAAGCACCAGGACAATAAATCTTCTAGCTTCATTGGTTTATTGGGTTACAGTTTGAGGTTGACCGACAGACTGACAGATTGGCTCAGTTAATTATCATTTTCAGGAGCTTCCTTACTAACGTAAGGTACTTTGGTGTCCATTTACCTTCTGTTAGCAATGTGGTCAAATTGAAATCGTTTTGCTGTTAGATTCTAATACTGAAAGACTGGATATCATGCATAGACATACAGAGGACAGGATATGGAGCTACTTATTTTTGTAATCTTGTCATTGCCCAGTAACTAACTGCTCATCATAAGTGCCTACGTTAGGTCGACCATTATATCTCTCGACATTGCTTATTGCTTCTTAAATCATGGAACGTTATCTGCCCCTTCTTTTCGGCTCCAGCATCGTCCAAGTCCCCATTACAGATAATATAAAAAAACTAAGACTTGAACTTCAATGATATCAAATAGCAGTTTTCTTTCTCTTGTCCCCTCTTTGGAAATATAATGGTGGTAATGCGCTCATGAAAAGCTAAATTACTAGTAGCTGCCTACCTCCATATATAGCTACCTACACGTGGTATGGCAATGGTTATGCTGAGTCTTTCGCCTAGACAGATTGCCTTACTTTACTGATGAAGTATGAAGCAACCATACCATGCCATGCCATGGTGTGGTAGACTGCAGTCGGTTTAACAAGCCTCTTCAAGTATGAACTGTGAAGTATGAAATATGAAAGATGTAACATGAGATCGGGAAAAAACTGACGGTGGAATCGTAATCATGACACACAGAATAAATTACACTGGGGTTGATTTCCAATATTAATTTCCAACCTATCGATCTGAGTTAAGTATCTTTTTCCTTTTCCTTTTCCTCTCATCTGCTATTTTGGAAGCAAGTCATGTTTGATTTATCGAATGGATGTTAAATGAATTTAATTATGTACGTAGAAATGCATAAATAAGTGTATACCTACATCAACAAATTGTTTAGTTTTCAATACATATAGAGATAGTGTCTGTCTAAATAACTGTATATATATGTAGGTACAGACACCGTAGATCTTTAATACACCGCACACATTTAATATGGGAAATAAAGCTTGTATAAAAGGTGCGCGAAAATAAAGGCAGTTGGGCTCGATGCCAACATTACATATCCTGGAAGCTTTGCGGTACATATAAATAAAATAAATGAGATACCTGTGTATCCCAGGTGTCGTAGTCGTTTCGTTTGACTCTTTTCCCTGTCATCGAACTGGATGCACTTGAAGCTCATTAATGAGTCGATGAAGCGCCACGTATGCATCTGTATGCACCTTCTCAATCCAGGTTGTTGTGTTGTAGTCGTAGTTGTGTTGTAATTGTATCCATAGCTCCTAAACGCATCATCAAAAGACTCATTGTACAGACATGAGACAAGCAAACAGATGTAGTCAGCACTTATTTGCTGGCTGGAAGCTGGAACGTATTGTGCATTGTGTCTGCTACCATTTATAAATACACCTTGGTATGGTAGTACGTAGAAGCAGTAGCAGGGATGGAGTTGGAGTTGGGTTGGAAGTTGGAATGGAACGTGATTAAAAACGGTGATAGATTCGAAGGCGGCATTGGAAAGGTTTGTGCCTCTATGGGTCCTTCATCACGATGCGATGCGATGATCACTTCTTGGACAACATTAGTTTTTTTTTGAGAGTCGTAGCCGTGTTTTCATATAAAGTATTGGCTTCCTTCACTGCACTGCGTGCAACTCATCGTCAGTCAGTGTCAGTCAGTCGAGTAAATCAGAATCAAAATAAAAGCGTAAAGTTGATCTTAACACTGGCTCCTGTTTTTGTTTATTTCAAAAGTATAAACAAAGCTTGAGTTAAATTAATACCTATCTACCTAACACATAGCCATATACATATATATTAATAGTAATATAATTACATACACATAGCCACGTATATGTAATTATAGGTAGCATATCTCTAACTCCAAAGGTTTGGGTCAGCATTAGGAAAATCCATTTATTTTTTATATGTGTGTTGGTGTTGGTTGAAAGAGCTAAAAGCTAATGATTTAGGACTAGCCATCTTACCTGTGCCACGTTTTGCTCGTTCTTGTTCTTGTTCTTGTTCTTGTTCTCGTTCTTGATCCTGCACTTGCCTTGTGCTTGTGCTTGTAGCAATTTTTTCTTAAAAATGATGATCTGATAGTTTAAGTCTTCATTTAAAATTTGATAAGGTTGTCTCAGAGTCAAGTACCTTGATAATCAAATAATAAGAAGGGAAATGTAATATATTGACTAACAGGATTCAAATTCTCCATTGGTCCTCAGCTTAGGTAGATTACGTATCTCTGAAATGAACACGGGAAAGATCAAAAGGACCGCGGAAATAGTATTAGCATTAACGAACTGCGAAGAATAAACGATCACGAGGAAAGGATGGAAAGCCAAAGCCAAAACTAAAGTCAAAGTCAAAGCCGAATCCCAGCGCAGCGTAGGTACTCTCTTGCTATCTTGACAAAATCTCTGTTTTGTATTTGCTATCCGTTCGGCATGAGTCATAAATTATGAAGGAAATTCCAATTTCATGCAGCATTTCCTGTCCGTATTGACACCTTAGCTTTGAATTGATTATGAAAGACGGTTCAAAAGCTCAAAAAGTGTGTTGTCAGGAAGGAGAATATTATTACCTTTTTTCGAGAGTCGGTGCCCACGTGCTTTTTCTTAGCCTCTAGCTTCAAATATTTACATACCTTCCTGCCTATTTGTTCACCGTGAGAATGTTACGCATTTGAGGAATGAAATGTGAACAAGACTTTAATTACACTTTAGCTGATTTTCTTGCTTTATTCCTACTCGTTCGCGTACTCTGGACTATGTATGTATAGTAAAAGTGATTTTGATCAGTAATAAATGTACATAAGGTACCTACCTTCTTATGAAACTATGAATGAAAAAGAATACAAGTACAACAAATAGAGACAAATTTAATCTCACCGTATATAATTATATAGCAGTCATAAATAGTAAATAGCAAGTGCGTAGCACGGACTACACAACTTGTCGGGAAGGAAGGTACCTACCTCTACATAATAGGGAGTACAGGGTACAGGGGTAACTATTTACAATAGAAATACACAAAGATATAAATATAGAGAATAACGGGAACGGGACTGAAGACGAGGACGAGGACGAGGACGAGGACGACGACGGCGACGAGTTCGAGGATGAGAATGAGATGGGAGAGTGTTGTGTAAATGAAAGAACAGCAGTGCAATGATGTCAGTTGAGAATCACTGGAATTAAAGTGGTCGGTTGTGGAAAGAGTGAATAGAGTCTGAAAGTTGAGCTGATTAGTCTTTTATGGCTGGCATTTATCCGAAAATTGAAGTGAGCGTGGAGAGAAGAATGGGATGAACGGGTGGATGGTAGATGGAGGAAACATTTGACTTGAATACGAGGGGGAATCAATTTTAGTATCTTTACAGTAGGCACTTGTATTGTACTTGTGCTTGTACTCCACGGTGCTTTACTGTATCCCTATGAGTCAGTTTGAGAAGGAATGAATGGTCGTCCATCCGATTGTTTTCTCATAGGGCCCCCTCTTATCTTCCACAATTTCCCCTTTGACTGCTGTTGACCTTTACATTTTACTTGCTGTCAGATAGCCGATGATGAATTCATTTGGGCTCGGAGCGGGTCTTTATTAAGCTTCACTTTAGTTAAACCGCTTCCCCACTGTATCCATATCTTGGCAATGCTATGTGTATGTAGTTCGATTAATTTCCGGACTTGTTTCCATTTCCCAGCGTAGATTCCTAGATTCTATAGATGTTCGTTTTTACTGTCGGGTTTATAGGCCTCCACTACCATTCCATTCCATTCGATTCCTTTGACTTCCTGGCATGTCATCAGAATCGGAGAAAGCAAAACTTTTATGTGCGGCTGAGACAATTATTATTATTGTAAATAACGAACGACTAACCGTAAAAATACAACTAGAGCGGAATCGTCAGTTCTTTTATTTTCCTTTTGCCATTCGCATTTTTCTCAGGAATGAGAAGATGACGAGAGAGGGAAATAATTCTTCCACCATCGTTCATCGTTCCTCATGTAATTCAAAGGCAAACACCTTGGCATATAGTTTTTCAGTCAAAGCAAGTCGAAATTATTTTACTAATACGGATTTATCACTGCAATGGTAGTAATGCGGAATCCAAATGTGAAGTAAGATAAAATAAGCTGATCAGCTGATCAAGTAAATCCTTTTAGAGCATCCTTTAATAAATGTCCTGTCTGTCAATAAGTTATCATCAAGCTGTAAAATCGGATTTGCATCATCGTTTTTCAATGCGGAGGTTTGTTTGGGATCAAAACAGGATTTTGTTCGAGTAAATACTGTTAACTTTGTTTGCATTGAGAATTTTGAGTTGGGCACTGGAAGTGAAACCGAGACTGGAACTGGCTGGTTTTGGTAGGGCATGGGAGCTACTTGTGATATGACGGACACGAGGGTTGTCTGGGAGTGAGGAAATTCAATTGTATAAATAAAAGTTGGACTATCTGTACGGTTGAAAGTGCACTTTATATCTCTGACACGACATGGGCTTATCACATTGATCAACTTAATGGAATCGGACTGATAGATCACTCAGAGTGCTGGGCGCAAGAGGAGTGTGTTAGAACTTGACGAGACGAGCAATCTGAGTGTGATGTGGTTGGTAAAATCGGTCTCATATTGATCGATTCACTCCATGTACTTGTATAGTATGATACATAGGTACATAGTACATAGTAATAGTAGGGCAGTAACATGAACATGGAAAGTAAAAGTGCAGTGGAAGCTGAAGCTAGTGCATATCTGTATTTGAATTGAATGCATCATGCCCATGCCCATGCCCATGATAACATAACATAAAGGGATTCATGGAAAAGAAGAGAATCAAAATCTTTATCTGGTGGGTAAGTCGCAAGTCATCGATCTTGTCTCTCGCTCCCTCTCTCTCACTTGCGTAATCATAACAATAATGTAGAACAACCATAAAAGTTTACAAATCGCTGCTGTTCCACCCTTTTGTGGTATATGTACACACACACACACAAGTACATAAGTACGAATGCAGTCTGAAATGCAAATGCATAACATGAACATCCTACATGGCATGCAGTCCGTAGTCAGTAGTCACGTTAGAAAAAAATCCTCTATGTTCTCACATGGGCAATAGATTTCAAGGGAATAAAAAGTATATTGATTTCATGTTTTGAATTCCCGGTTCTAAAACAAGCACATAAGCTGTGGGATAAGTGTGTGTCATTATTCATGTAATTATTAGAAAAGTGCCCACACAATGTAGACGTCACGCAGTCACGGTATTGTTACACAGTGTACACATT
>JAAXYX010002969.1:0-15721 GCA_036851915.1 Ptenothrix huangshanensis | reverse complement strand
TGAATTCGATGAGGAGCATAGTTCATCGAATTCATAAGGATACATAAACCAAGCGTCCAAATGTGCTGACGATGCATTTGGAACTGCAAAGAGAGGTTAAAAATAGAGACGAATGCCCCAGCCACAATGATTTTATATGCATCAATGTTGAAGGTATAGGATTTCTTTTGCGCTTTTCCAAAAATTACAGTTTGTGTGTGAGTTACTTTTAATAACTTAAAATTACTTTTTTTCATCGATTTCTATTATTAAGATTCTTTGGGAGTAATTTTTAGAGACTGCCGATGACAAAATTACTATCGCGTTTTATGATAATCATCGCTCGAGAATCCATTTATGGATTCTTGAGTGATGATACTACAAGTACCATTTTTGGTTTTTGAAAACTTGTTGGATTTAAAAGCATAGAAAATTTACAAAAAGGTATTCCGAGATCGGAGTTTGTTTCAGATTTCTTTGACCGGTACAAGCAGAAGGTAGGAATATATTCACTAAGCTACATACAATTCGACCTAAATATTAATTCAATAATTTCTTTGCCCTCGAACAACTTTCCACTAGAAGTAAAAATAAAGTCGAAAAGGCTTCCGTGGTGTTTTTGTATAGAATATAGTGATAGTAGGTAGCATAGGTAAAAACTTCAAACACTGCTGTGAACTTACTTGTTCATTATGCCTTCCCAGTTCCGGTATGTGTCAGGTATAGGATATCTGTGAATGGTGAGACGAGTTCGCACCTTTAATTCTTTTACCATATCTTCTATGTCAAACTTAAATGGTTCCTGTCCGAAATTCGCTTCCACAACTTCACCAGGTGTCTGCAAACCAACTGTCGGGTATAACTGCGCCTGTAAACAGTAGAATAGGGTTTAAATCTGAATGTCATTTCGTGAAGAAGTAAGCTGCCGTAATGTAGTAATTATGTATTCTAACAGGTGTATAAATATGCACACATTGGCTTCTTCTTAAGGTAGCAGCACTCCCGTCCCAAACTCATGAAATAAATTCCTGATGAACTTCGTGATCAGATTTAGATAGGTAACTTCTTTTAGTACAATTGCTGAGGAATACAATCGAATTTAATAAAGTTATTCAATAGAATAATTTATCCATCTTTGTTATACATACAAAGATGTCCTGAGAAATCCAAAATGACAAACACGAAAGGCGAACTCAGTTTTGAATAAAGGTGAAATATATTACTCACTACTCAGCTTTGGTCGTGTTTGTTACACGATATTTTAAAAACATGATTAGGGATAAGTCATAACTGATGTCACGGCGAAGAGGGGGGAGGGGGCAGAAATTTGGCGTGACAGTCAAGACCTTTAACATTACAAAATCGAGAGAAAAACTTTAATTGCAAGAAAATCATAATTCACAGAATTACAGTCCAAAAATCAGTCTGAGAATAAAGTTTTATTGAACTGAAACCAGCAGAACTTAATACAGCAACGTTGAAGAATGTAGATATTGTAGATAATTCGTCACATTTACCTAGTCGTGGCTTTAACCTACTTCAGGTCTAAGTTAGCAAATACTGAATATTAGGTGAAAAACAAGTGCCCAGTTTTGAATGCTGGAAGTGGGGAATTCCCTTTTGAAGTGCCTATTAAAGTGCTGGCAGAGTTCCACTCAGAATTTCAAATGAATTTAATAGAAAACAATCAAATCCTGCAACAGTAAATAGATAGTAGTAGCCACGTTTTAGTGATACATTTAGCAGCAACTTAGTGTTACAAGATAATGATTCTGCATTTATACTTGTGATATTCTTACATCTCATATTCCGTGACTAATTGCACTGGTTTACAGCAGAATTCGCCAACTAAACATAATTGTAACTAACGATAAATCGTGCTGTAGAAAGCACTTTATACATTAACCTGAAGAAACTTATAACTCTCTTATCTTTATTTACGATGTGTCAAACACTTTTCTAAAGAACACGCTTTGGCTCTTGGAGTGAACCACAAGCCAAACTGAATAAATCGATGTTTAGGATAATTACGCATGCTCAATATCTATCATCTAATTGATGAAGATTGCACTTATTACAGTGTCGTAAACGAAAACAGACTAAAATATTCAATTACACAGAATCCAAATCGAACGTCAGCAAAACACGCATTGACAGCAAAAGATCAAAGATCAATAGAAACAGATAATCAAACTGCAATTGTAAAATTATTCTTTACGTCGTGTAAAATAATAAACCTTTGCGGTATTAACATTTTAACATTAACCTTCTTACATAACTACAAAATAGGTATTTCACATTCCTCGAACAACTATATTAAATACAACCTATCTTACGCATATCTACATAAGACGTGTTTGCAATAGAAATGCAACTTACAGGAAGATCGGTGAAAGCTATTCCAAGATGGTGGCCATTTTTGGTGTAAAAACATGTATTATCTAAAAGATTGATGCCACATCCAATGATATCATCCGTGGTAAAAGTTGGGCCATAGGGTTGCCCGGTGCCCGATGAACAAAAACTGTGTCCATCATCTCCGTGGTAGCCATAGGAGTGTTTGTCCCATCCCGGAAGTCTGTTCATGTTAACTCCGGACGCTGACAGGCCGATTCCCATGTAACTGTTCAAAAACAAGATAATTTTCCTTGTGAAGCAGGTCTAGTAAGCAGTATACAAAAAAGAATTTAAACATTTGATACAATATGCAAGACAATGTACCAATTTATTTTAAAGTTTTGCAGGACTATTATAAACAATAACTGCACAACGCAAATTTTAAGGAGTCAGAGGAGGGTGGGTAATCCTTATTTCAAAATACTCCCATACTTTGAACATCGGGAAAATATATCTCATTAACTTTTACATGACTTGCATTTTCTTCTAGTAAACCTTGACCACGCTTACGCTTTTCGAGGTAAACGACTTTTAAGACATAATTATGTGGCTTGTAACATCCTCATACACATAACATCCAAATCATCGATATGAAACGTAAATACAAGGTGTCGTGACCAGATAACGTCACAATTGTAAAATTACTACGCAGCAAAATTCAATTAGTTATCACAGGACCAATCAAAGGGGTCCTAATAATTGGTCCATTTCCTTTCTGCGACTCGATTTTAAAACTTCAGCTAACGACAACAGATCCACGACAAAAGGAATCCCTTGGTATCAACAAAGGGGCTTTTGCATCACAAAGATTTTGCAATTGACCACGTTATATCGATAATACTCTTCCCTACGACGTGATTTGATCGACACTCGTGACTATCCTTAATACAAAAAATAGATGACAACATTGACAAAGAAGTTTGAGTACTTACCCGTCTCTACCTTTTGACACTATTTTAACCTCAAAGTAATAAAGGCCACATGCGGCTGGAATAGGATGTGTTGCACGCACGCTGGCTGCATCTTTATGACCTTTACCATGCCCTACAAAGCCAAAACATCATGCATAGAATTTGTCAATTTGAACAAAACTTGATAGTTGATATTCAAAAGTATGGTATGGAAAAATAATTAAACGGAGTACTGAAGAAACTGCTGACTGTTAATTCAGTAATGGACAGGCGAAAACCATAATTTGTTAGCTGCAAAAAATTATAAACGTTGGAATTACCATTACCCTTGTAATGGACTTTCAAATTATTTTGAGAAAGCCCAATAAAATTAAATTTATCTTTCGGGCTCCATGATCTTGGCAAAGGTGTTTCAGCTTCGTTGACCAGAGGATAAAGTTGCTTTATTCTATCCCTGGATTGATCCCCACCCTTTGATACACTCATTTTGCGCACGGCCATTAATCTTAAAAACGGAATTTGTTTATTTGATGCTGCACTTTTACAACTTCTACGAATACTCTTAATCACTAACGAATTCCCTGCTGCGTTTATTGTTCTCACATTCCCACACAGCACTAAGTACATCAACAATACGGCCGAAGTGAATCAATTTCTGGTAACCTAATTCTCTAGTCCTTGGTCACCGTCAAATAGTACATTATTTATTAACTCTATCGCTCCCTCTCAACTCAGTCCTCTACTCACATCCACCTATTCTTTCCTCTGCAACTTTACAATTGCACTGTGCGAGTAGTGGAAGCAGTGGCAGTGGCAGTAGGCCTTGTAGTCAAGTCAGAGTTCGAGGGCCGATCATATTTTGCTACATCAACTTTGTTTCCTGCAGCGTTGTCACATTGTCCCTTCTACTTTGCCACACGCTCCGCTAACTTCTTTCTGTCATTCAGGCTTGGCTTCCTATCAGTATTTTCAGTGCCATCATCTTATTCAATATTTGGTTCCTTTAAAAAATTAATCATTTGTGAAATATAAATGTATGTCTCAGGCTTTGACTTTGCCTTTAATAGTAGTTTTAAATAACTTCGTTGTATATCACGGACTTACGCATTTTTGATCATGGGTTTTGTCGCGTGGTCAAACTGGATCGTAGTAGGCAGAAGGACAGGAAATTCTCTACAGTTGGAAAAATCCATATTGTTTTGCTTATAAAAATGGCTTGCTCTAAAATGTTTTAAACATTGTAAAACCTTTTTTTTATTATCGCAACACCTTTTCCAACGACTTGTTTTGAAAGTTTCGAAATGATTCAGGCTTAAGATTGTTATTGCTAAGTATACGGCGTCCGTTTATGCAAATCAGTATACCGTGTACTGTTAAACCTTGGCTCTTGAATAAATCAAATTAATCAATCAATATAAAAAACTTGGCTGAGATTGTACCATACATAGTTGTGACTTCCTATTAACGGGTTCCTACTCTAATTTTTATTAATAACTTTATGGATAAGCATTCAACTGTATTATGAAAAGGGAAAAAGAATTTTTATCGACATTATTTATTTATTTAGGTTTATTTTATTTAGGCAACCAGGCCAGAATGCATAAAACGTATAAAAACATTGTAATTCAATATTTCACCCAAGGTTGCTAATTGGGTAAAAAGCCTCATATAGGTACGTAAGAAGCAACCAAAAATGCAAAGAAAACCATTTTAGGGGAAAACGCGCAATTCTGGCATAATCGTTAAGGCGACCGGAATTATGCGTTCTTTTGCCCTGCCATTATGCTTTTTCGGGAACCTCATTATGCTGTTTTTATGCTTTTTTGGAATCTCATTATGCTTTCTATGCTTTTTTCGGACCCCATTATGCTGTTTATTTGCCTTGTTTTGGAGCCTTATTATGCTTTTTATGCCTGTTTGGAGGCTTATGATGCTTTTTATGCCTGTTTGGAGTCTAATTATGCTTTTTATGCGTTTCTTTGAACTGCATTATGCTTTTTATAAAACATCTGTAGGCATACAAAATCCGCAATTAAAATTCAGGAAAAAAACTCAGCTTTCTTTCTTCGTATTTCTTCCAGTAAATTACTTTGAATTGTTTTTAAATTCAGTCGACACACTATATATGACTAGCCGAGACTCTGCTACTCTGTTTTGGGCCTATTTGGGGTCTAATTATGCTTTTTATGCCTTTTCGAGCTTATTATGCTTTTTATGCCTTTTATGCTTTTCCAAAAAAATTTTTTTACGTTTTCAGTTTTGTTAGGTTACTAGGCAACAAAAAAAGTCGCGACCAGGGGTCCTAGGTTTCATTATGCTTTTTATGCTTTTCGGTAGCCTTAAAAATCGTCTTCGACTTGACAAAAATCCCAAAATATAGCGTAAAATATACAAAATGAGGGGCTGAGAATCGATTATAATTGTGAATAAAGTATTTAGTTTTAGGAACTTATTTAGAAAATTAGCTCATTGCTCCTTTCACCTTAGCTCATTGAATATTCAGGAAAACGTAATTTTTGTATAGCTGTTAAACAAAAATGTGCTGTTCGTACATAATGAAAAATTCATAAAACGCTTACTAGTTAGTTTCTGTATAATGAAAACTTGCAAATTACATAGTCTGGGTGGAAATAAACGCATAATTCCGGTTTACCGTACGTCATAGTAGCTGCGGCTGAGACGTAGTTAGCACACGAGTGACAGAGTGGAAAAGAAATGCAACGTGGAATGGACTGGATGAGTACAGACACTGACTCTGATTGTGGACTTATGGACTGGGTAAGTGTAGTGTAAGGAGTAAGGGTAAGGAGCGATGGCGTAGGTAGTGCAAAATATAGTGAGTCGGTCGAATCAAGTTCGAGCTCGTCGCTCTGTCACTTTGCTTCTACACCTACACTACGCTACGTACACTTGCACGGCTAGCGTTCTGCCTTCCGAATCGGATTCGTGCTAAACCTAATTGCAGTCAGTTAGTGACACTGTACTTACCCACGCTCACCTCTTATTCCTTTTATCCCTGCATCTTCCAAGCTCAACTCATTTTCCGTGCCAGTAACCCAATTTGGTCACCTTAAATTCGAGCAAAAATCATCCGTGGACTGGTTGGTAGTGATTCCGTGCAACCAGTGTTACTATAAGTCATCCCATATTGTGTCAAGTACTCCCTAAATTACTCCAAGTTTTCAGTCAAAATGGGGGAAGTGGACGTAGATGTATCAGCCACAGCAGGTCAGCTGAATGCGACCAATGCCACTACCAAGCCAGTTGCCACTCCTGAGGGGATGGCAGTTGCTTACGGAAGTCTTATCATAATGGCCCTTCTTCCTATCTATTTTGGTGCATTTCGATCTGTCAAGCATCATATGGAGCAGAAAGCGGCATACGAGGTAAATCAGTAGCTCCTAGTGGTAGTACTGTTCTAGTAAATGCACGTTTTACCGTATCGTTAAGCTACACGTCGTTCTCCTGTACAGCTTATGTTACGTGTAAGTGTAACTTAACTTCAGTCTCCAGGTTTGAGCATGTTAAAATTAATGTGTAAAGCTTTCCTTGTTCATTATGTTATGATTGTTATTCCGCGCAACTGTCTATTCGTAGTACGACACCAATTCCTATATAGAATTTGCGTTGTGTCAAATTAGTGTATCGTCAAGTGCGTTGTCTTTCATCTTTAGCATATGGTCTAACCGTGGCTGTTTTGAAAGTTTGTTAAGTTACATTTAAATGCGAATATATTCTCAATTATGTATGCCGGAACGTGGGTTAGAGTATACCCGGGTTAGTTGAGTAAAGTTGTAGCAAGAAGAGGGGGTTATACTATTGTATTATTACATAAGTATGCCAAAATGCGGAGGCTATTTCCAAGAAGCAGCATAAAGACAAACTATGTTGTTATAATTTGTTAGTACCAATGGGATTGCTTTTAATATTTGCATCATCCTTTAATTAGGCACCCCCTTTTTCTATCTTTCAAAGTTTGATGATAAGTAGTGTACCTTTTGTATTTAAGGAGTTGTTTTTGGTTTGATCACCTGGCTACTCAATCAAGCTCGCATAAAATCAGGCGGGTATTCAATGCATATGTAATGAGCTCAGTCAGGCATGGGTATACTATTCGAGGAGGGTAACACGACACTACAGATTACAGACTTCACGGTAAGTGCTCGTAAAATGAAGATACCTACCTAATTATTTTAAAACAATATCGTGGTACGAGTCAAAAAAGCACATGTCAGTTTTTTGTACAACAGGGAAAATGCATCCTTAGACCGGTACTGACCTTCGGTGTTCTGTATTTGAAAGTCCATCGCTACCCGACAGTATTTGGTGTTCTCTACCTGGATTACCTTCTATATTCCACGGCGGTTATCTCCCAATAAAAGCCATTCTCTGCTTTTACTGTCTTTACTAATGAGGTAAAGGACACCGCAGACAGTGAGGTAGAGAACATAGACGACAGCCTGGTAGAGACTCAAATCGGGATTGAAAAAACCGTGGAAACTGTCGGTTAGAAAAGGGTTTGAGGTAGAGAGAACACCAGGGTCGTAGAGGGCACCAAAGATCACAAGATCAGTACCCATAAACTCGTAATTGCAAGGGTCCCTTAAACTCAATTACCTACTTAGGGGGAATGGGCCTAAGTGTGACACTCCCTCTTTATTTTGAAAGGAATTTAAAAGGAATTTAAAAAAAAAATTAAAGTATGATCTCATAAGTTTATTATGTATATACATATTCTATCAAACCATGTATCATTTTTTTTCTAAGGTTCCTGCATCAAAATAAAAGAAGTGTCAAACTTTTAAGGTACCCTGTCCTATGTAGGCGCATTCCCCCTATTCACTTTTAATAATTACAATGGCCTCAGTAGGGATTAATTACACCCTGTGCAATGGTTTTGAGGTCATGACTAAAATCTTTAGGATATACTTGAAAATAGTTTCCTTAAACTTTGATTGAATTTGAACGCATTGCTTGGGTACTTTCGGATGCTATGGTCAATGAAAGCAGATATCTGAGATTAAAGAAAGCATACAATGATACCTTCTTATACTTCACTAGCTTTATAAGACCATACATGCTCTGGCCGTGGCCACGCATTTTTAGCTCTATGTATTGCATTAAAGGCTACTCTATACTACTGACCTCTTTATAACGTCACATCTTTATATCGCCACTTAAACCGCTTCTCCTTGAGATGTGGCTATAACGATGTTCCACTGCAAAACAGTTCCTTAAAAATGAGCTTACTTTAATGACTTTTGACTAGTTTGTGATTTTTTGCTGAATCCTGTGTTGACTTAACCATACAAGAATAAGATAAACATCTTTGGTTAACCGGGTCATTTCCTATACTTTAGCGTTACGATGCCCAGTGAGAAAATTAAATATTTTCATTAGTACCCGGGGTTATAATTTAAAGTTTTACAGCAATAGGGTGTAATGACATGGAAATGAATTTAAAAAAGCATTTATTACTAAGCATATGTTAATAGGTAATAATAGCCTAGTATTTGATAGTTTTGGCCCTAATGCTATACATACATTTAGTACCGAAGTTTAGCAGCAATTGTATTAGGTAATATACGAATAATAATTTTTCTCTTAAGGCAGCTTTGGCAGGTATGTTTTTACTGTTTTTATTGCTAAATAAGACAATGAAAATCAGTTAAGAATTTTCTAGCTGGAAAATCAAGGAAAATTTTCACAGTTCTTAAGTGCAGATGTCATCTGGTGTCCGGTCAGAAGAGTGTATTCAGAAGAGTGCGGGCCGGAAGATCGTAGTCAAAAGAGTGCGGGGCCGCCAGAGTGCGGATCAAAAGAGTATGGTCAGAAGAGTGCGGTCAGAAGAGTGTGGTCAAAAGAGTGTGGTCAGAAGAATGCAGGGTCAGAAGAGTATGAGGCCAGTGTAGTGCGAAGACAGAAGAGTGTAAACACATGATTATACATGATACATACATATATATGCATGGTTATATTATAAGAGCTTAAGATTTGACCACACTCTTCTGACCGCACTCTTCTGACCACTTTTTTTTTTTATCCGCACTCTTGTGACCCCGCACTCTTTGGACTACACTTTTCTGACAGAGAACCATGTCATTTGTGTGACACACGAGTTAATAATGATCTTAGGTTGCGCGAGAGAAATCATGACTGCATGATGTGGAGGAGTTGTTTGTTTTCTTTTGGATTTGGAATAGTGTGTAGTCATAGTGATACGCGAGCGTATACGGTTAGTAATTATGAGGACGAGTCGAGTGAAGTAGAATTAAGATTGAAATTCAAAGTAAGTTATTTTAATCTTATAATTATTATATGCGCAGCTTTCCCATTTTTAAGTGCACTTTATGTATTTGTAGATATCTGGAGAAAAGCCGGATACGATGACGCGACGAGATGCGGCCATGTTTCCCGTAATTGCAAGCTGTGCACTATTCGGATTGTATATCTTTTTTCAGGTAATCACAGCTTTATTGAACATTTTGTTGATACATATAATAATTTATGATTCCTTAGCAAATGCAAGTATACATACCATGATATTTTTCTTGTAGGTTTTTTCCAAAGATCATATCAACTTACTACTGACGGTTTATTTCTTTTTCTTGGGTGTGCTGGCACTCTCTCATTTACTTAGGTAATTATTATGTATTTAAAATTTCTACAAATCTATAAAATAAGTACCCGTTGGTTTTAGTATCACTTCCACCTGTCTGTATTTAAATGTAGGCCTTGCGTAGCAAGATAAGCGACACCAGAGTAAATATCAACAGTTCGAATTCGGCATTAATTCACAGATGGTATACACTTGGCTCATAAAACACGTGGGTATTTTATTTCATCGCTGTTTGGTCGGTGGCCATAAGTATTCGTCGGGCTTGATTGATCGCTGGGACAAGTTTGCAGAGTCAGACTCATTCAGAGTCAGATGGCAACATTCAAATTGGCAAAACCTGAATTGCATCAAAATCGGACATTTTGAAACAGTGAAGTACAGTTAGGCAGCCCAAGTTATTTTTAAGCTCTACGCTGTTTTAGGAAATTACAAAATACAATTACATAACAAAAACGATTTTTTTATTTGGTTACGGAAGACACAATTCCTCTCTACATGATGAACCGCAGAAAGCGTTGCCTTTCCATCGTCAATGGGAGATATAAAGCAATACTTGGTCTGTTGTTTATTTGCTTAATCTATGGTTAAATATGGAACCTGGATTCTTTTAAATAATGGTTTATTCTTATAGTTGATTATTGCCAAGTCCGCCCTTACAACCACGATTCTTTATTACAAATTTGCTACAGTCAGTTTTTTAATCTCCCTTTAAATAGAAACCTTGTATTCCTTGGATCCAATTGATCACCGTATCCTAGTAAGCACGCCTTACAATTTCTTAGGGAGTGAGAAGCATGAAACCGTAATTTCTGTAAGAGCCAGAGGCTCTCGGGATAATTTATTCTATCTCGAAATTTTGAAGCACTTAAAAACTATTTAATTACTTCCATAGGGTTATCGAAAGTACGCATTGTGTAGGTGTCTACGCCTCCGCAAGTAATGGATAAGCTTCGCTACTACTCGATGGATCAGTAATAAAGTTACAGTCTATAAGTCTAAAATATTTAAGCGAATATATTTAGCGACGACAAGATTCTAGGTATGTACAGTCAAAGAAAGATGGTTCATTAATTTAATATGGATGTCCTTATTTAGGGTAGCAACATGCACAATTTTAAAAAAGAAGAAGTTGAAGTTTCCTGAATAAATCCTTAAAATGATTCCTACAAAACACGAAATATTTTCGTCATGATTACTAATTTTAATCTTGAGTCGGTACTCGTGCCTATACTGCGTATTAATAATGAACGCTTTATGTTTGCAGCCCGGTGATAACGAAATTGGTACCGTCAGGAATTCCAAATGTGCAGTATCGCATCGCTTTTACTCAACAAGAATCTAACGACAAGGAACAAACGAGTATATACGATTACAAATTTTCCTCGCATGACCTTGTCTGTGTCACAATATGCACTGTTATTGGGGTTTGGTACATCTTGCAGAAGGTAAGAAAAACTCCACAAATTTCTCTGCTGAATCAGATACTGGTATTAAAAGTTCATTTATGACTGTTAGCATACCACAATCCTTCAAATAATTCCTGGGGGAATTATTTACGAAGCAAAAAAGATGTCTGTAGTACTACTACTACTCAAGAGTAAGGAATTATTAAGCGTACGAAAATTACGTTACATGGGGGGGGGCAATTATTTCTAATTTAGTCGATTTAACCGAAAAACTTAAAGCATGGGAGAGGGGGAGTAATTTGAAGGATCACGGTGATAGGTTTCAAGTTGCATGCAATTTTAAGTTTTGCACTAAATTTTAAGGTTGCTCCTATCGGCTACTTGTAAATAGTAAATTCTGAGTAGTTTGACTAGGTATGTATAAATGGATTACCTCTTAAAATGTAGAATAATTCTACGAAGTACGCCTTCATGTTGTAACGACCCCGTCGTATGTAGGCCAAGTAATAATAACCTTTTCCACACGAAGTGTATCCACCCAAGTAGCCAGCTTTTAGAGGGAATACTGTAGACATTACGCATTACCACATTAGCAAAACAACAATTTCATCAGCAACATGCTGCACCTGCGAGAGTCCGTTCCACCGAATGTGGAGCTGAAAAACTAGGTTTCAAAAAACGAAATCTTGATGAAGATGTTTTAAAAACTGAGTAAAACAATTACCTTACCAAAAATATCTGACTTCTTACATATATATAGGTATATATATGTATACCTACTTAATAATAAAGTTGCAGTGTGGTTTTTGCTGATTCCGAGCGTATGTTTTCGTAGCATTCGGAATATAAAAATAGGTAAGCATAGATAGTACTTGATGAAAATTAGAAAATATAATATTAAATTCTATACAAAAGCAAGAACTCATATTTTGTGTTTTGAGGCCTTTTAGCTTTACAATTTTGGCTGAAAGAATTTAACTTATAACACCTTATGCAACATTTATCTCGCTTGAATGGAGAAAATCATCCCTGCTATCTTATTTCGCCAGGATTTACTACTTTGTTGTACTTAATATAATCCATTTTACGCAAATGAGTGGTTTTGTGCACCATTTTAAATCAAAACTTACTGATTTGTATTATTAACATTTTAGCACTGGTTGGCCAACAATTTGTTCGGTATGGCTTTTGCCATTAACGGCGTGGAATTATTACATTTAAACAATGTCGTAACCGGCTGTATTCTGCTGGGTGGTCTCTTCTTCTATGACATATTTTGGGTTTTTGGAACGAATGTGATGGTAACAGTTGCTAAATCTTTTGAGGCACCAATCAAATGTAAGTACAACTCCTTCTGTTTTTTTTATTATCTTGATAGTTGAGTGTCATGTACATGAGTCCTGGTACATATTGCTCTAAGTGCTCCCCTGGATCGATTTTCCTTGTATGCTTGTTTGATAGAAGTACATCAGTGGCGTATCCAGAAAAAATTCTGGGGTAGACAAGGATATATGAACTCATTATTTACACACATTATATGCTGCATGCTACATATATCCAATATATCGTGACTTACGAGGCAAAATTGTGTATGTATTACTAAATGTGACCAAAAGAAAAATGCGCATATCCCTTACACACTACATAAATGCAAGAGCTCCTAATTCCAACTTTACTTTTTTAGCAGTTACAGTAATTTTTGCGCCTTTTTGGCTACTTTTATAGCATAATTCCTTTGTAGATCGCGAGCTTTTGCAAAAATTCAAAGTAGATCCAAGAGAAAAATTAGCGGGGGCCCCTGGACTTGAGTAAAGTCCGGGGAAGGGCAATGCGAACAATACTTTTCATTGTCTACAGCAATATAAGCAAGAACCATGTTCATATTCATGCATATATTGACAAAGTGCTGGCAAATATTGCTTATGTAATGAAAGATTAATTTTTGTTGAAATTTAGTGGTCTTCCCTCAGGATCTACTGGAAAAAGGTCTTGGAGCGGATAATTTCGCCATGTTGGGATTGGGAGACATTGTTTTACCTGGAATTTTCATCGCACTTCTACTCAGATTTGATGTTCAGTAAGCTTTTTCGCCTTTTACTTTTCATATATGCTTGAAATGCTTGGAATTACTTCATTCATTTTTTAAATCGTGCCCGATAACAGATTAATCTTCGAAACTAAAGTTATGTTGGTATATAATGCATGCTATGCAATTGTAGGGGGAATTGAATTAAATCTATTTACAGTGAACTCTTGTTATAACGGCGCCTCAGGGGGGCGCATTTTTCGGACGTTATAGACTATAACGTCCAACGACGCTATATGCGGCTACATTCAGTTTATTATATAAAAAACATACAATTTAAGGATACAATAATTAATGTTACAGTAAATGTGTATATATATACATAGTAAATCATTGTAACCACCAAGGACCACAACGCAACACAACAGAATCAAACATATATACCATTTATTTTTATTGTTATAAATGCATTCTGTAAAAACGGTTGTAAGGGCAGACTATAATTATTATTAGTAAATCATTATATTACTATTTATTATACTATATATAAAAAGATGGTACAGTGAAATCTCGTTATAACGACGCCTCACGGAGAGCATTTTTTCGGGTAGAATAGTGAGATGACGTTATAGGCTGCTACGTTCAGTTGCACGGAAAAATTAGTAACTAAAGGAAATCATCTAGGTCCTAGCGTTTTTATAAAATTATTACATAATTAAAATTGTTAAATAATAAGATAAGGTACTGTATCATTTTTTGTTATTTGCTTGTACAAGCGTTTCTGTGAAAAGTCATACATAATTTTATGCACAGGGACTTTGACTTTTCGTTACTACTTTACTATCTCGCGGGTTTATAAAAAACATCTACCGGTTAAAACATAAAAGCAGCAATTAATAATATGGGCGATCAATCAACAGTTAGAATAAACACTTCAAATACATAAAATCTCATCACAAATAATGAGGTTTAACTAAGGTTCCTTCATGGTAGGCAATTTTATATGTTATTCCCTAGTAATTAAAATTCTTGTACTGTTCGCTGATAAAGGTTCCTGAGCCTGGATTTTTCAAAAAAGTTTTCAATTTCAAAGTTTTCGGTGATGTTTAAACCAAACAACATGACGTTATAAAGTTTCGAAGTTGAACGTGAATGCGAAATGTGGAAGATTTGGAAGCAAGATGGTATAGCGAACAGTTCGTTATAAAAAGTGACGTTATTGGAGACTATTTAACATGCTAGAGCATAGGTTATTTCATGCTGAAGTTATGTGCTGTCGTTACAGCGAGATTGAAGATACAATGAGGGTCGGTTTAACGAGATTTCACTGTAATTGTTGCTCAGTATCATCCTTGGTTTCTAACTTGCCCAATAGATTCCCTAAAAAATTAGTATATGTAATTATGCCCACAGATACTTTAATTCGTTATTACTACTTTACCCCCTTGTAGGTTATAAAAAAATTGTACATGAACCCATTATAAAAATTAACATAAAAATAAAAATGGAAAATAATAATTGGAAAGCGTTGGCAGCCTAGGAACAAAAACATAAAATGTCTCATCACAATTAATGTGATCTAAATAGGTTTTCGTCATGATCCATACTTTAGTAGGTTATTCTTTAGGAATTTAAAAATCTTGAGCTAATGGCTGCTTGAGCTTCCTTGGCCTAGTTTTTTCAATAAAGCTTTCAATTTCGTGTAAATCGTCAAACCAATATGTACTGCGTAACGTTATAAAGTTTACAAGTTGAACGTAAATACAATTGTGGGGCAGGCTGTAATATGACGGTAAGGGGAACATGTTACAAAAAGTGACGTTAGAACGGCGTGTTTAGTATGGGAATACATAGGCTTTCTTGATTGGTTATTTGATGGCGCTGTTTAGAAATGGACGTTATATCGTTGGTCGTTATAAGTAGAGTTCACTGTATATCCATTACTCCGGTTATTGTACCAAAACATTAGATCAAGATTTTTTTTATGTTTTATGTTTGAAATAAATCTGTCTTTTTAATGATTTCAGACGAAGCCGCAACACTCAAACGTACTTTAATGCTTCATTTATTGCTTATATCGCTGGATTGCTAACAACGATGTTGGTGATGCATGTCTATCGTCACGCACAACCTGCTCTTTTGTACCTGGTCCCAGCTTGCATTGGCACTCCTCTATTTTTGGCCCTCATTAAAGGCGATCTCAAGCCCTTGTTTCAGTAAGTACTACCCAGTTATCAAAAGTACAAACCATGGCACCAGCACATTTTCTTAAAAATAATATAAATATTTATTTAGATGTCATCCGTGTATACGAAGGTAGATGAACAAATATATAATTGTTGCGTGTAAGTAATTACACACGCTACAATTATCGTCATCATCA
>JAAXYX010002968.1:0-15723 GCA_036851915.1 Ptenothrix huangshanensis | reverse complement strand
GAATTAATAACCTAAACAACGCTGAATTTTTCCAATGGTTTTATTACACAACAGATTAGATGGAATAACTACCTGGTACACCGTTGACGTAATAGCTGGCTTAATAGAAATTACAATTACTACTGCTGGTTTCACTGTTGTAAGAATTAGTATTCAGAATCAGATTGTTCACGAACAAGTTATGTCAAGAATCATTCAAAATTTCGTAGATAGCTAAAATAACTAATCAATCAGCAAAAAAGACACCGACAACTGACCGACGACAGCCAAGTGTGACAGTGTCCAAAATCTACTGCCTGATAGAATGACACTGATTACTAATACGAGAGCCCTATACACATTTCCAAATCCATCAACAAATGATTCGAAAATTCCCATCAGCTACATTATCACATGTTAACTCTTTATTCATTTCCGAAAGCGCATTTAGGTATGTTACAAAAAGGATTTCAAGTTTCGCTGACATCTGTTAAGAACTTCTAAAAGGGTACCTTTGGTGGCACCAAGTTCGAATGTATATTGTATCAGTTTTCAGGTGACGAAAGAGTAAAAATTCACTACCTACCAGATTTTATGTTTACACTAATTTCCAGTTGCCGATATTATTCCACTGCACTAGTCCCATAATCTCAAATCTAAAGGATTCGAATTTCGAATACGTGGTCAAAATAATTCCGTATGCACGGTACGCATGACGCATTATTATGATTCAAAATTAAATTACGATGTTCTAACCTTCTAACCTCACGAATGCATGTTTAAAAAGAAATTAATAAGACCGGGCAGTAGCACAGTCTGGAGTATTTCTATGTGATATTTTGTCGAGTAGAACCCGTCAAAACAGGCATAATGGATTAAAAATGTCTTACGTAGAATGCGTACCCGAATTAAACAAGAAAGATCTACTTTGGTCTCAAAATTGTAGTTTTAGATGATTTTTAGACAATAAATAACATTTCGTTTTCCTTATATAAGTCGCTAACGGATTTGTGACTCTGTTCCTTGTAAGCCCAACTGCCCTTTTCAGACCCTGAATTGATAGCTGGGCTTCCAAGAAACATCAAAAACTTTTATAGTGAAAGATATTGTTAAAAGAACTTAAAAACTTAAAGAATGGACACTCATTATTTTCATTTAACGCATGAAGTCGTAAGCCATGAACTATGGCATCAGACAATGTCATCCGCCCATTAAAATGTACTCGCTGCTAAGGGTTAAGTTAAATCGGCTCGAACTAGTTAATCATAGAAAGTCACAATTTCTTCAAGGGCTCTTATTTTACGCTTTTCATACAAACTTGGAAATTCCAAGCTTAAAAGGTGGTACTCTTAACCTGACGTCTGCTTCAGGTATTTTATAGCACTGGAATTAAAAGTAAAAATTAAATAGGCTCATATTTAGTTATAACGCGATAAGTTAGTACCTTTTAACTGTTAAGATCATTGTAACGAGAAAGTGAGAGCCCTTAATTTTTAGTAGTATTGGAATACCTTCCTGCACCTGCGTGAGGGTAGAACTTTAGCAACATTGTATGGTGGAAGTAGCCAGGATTCCAACGTTAGCATTAATGAAGTACTGAGCTCTCACGCATAGAAATGTATTATGGAACATACAAGCGCGTCTCATGTGAACTTTATTATGATGAAATACCTAGTTTAGCCCGAAACGAAAAGGAGCCTTGCGGTTTGGTCTCGGCTAAATTGTAGCATTCAGAGGAAGCTGGAAGTGTTAATTGCATTAGTAATCCGTTTTCATCTTCTTCCAAGTTACCCACACTAATTGCAATTAGTTCATCTAAACGTAATAGCTTACAACACAGGGTTTAAATCAACTCTGCTTCCTTATCCTAATTTTCCGGCATTGTGCTGCTTACAACAGAATGAGCAACGGATTGGAAGAGTTTCAGAAAGATCCTCAAATTCAGAGTTTCATCGAAATTGAAACACAGAAGCAGCGATTTCAGGTAATGATAAAAATGTACTCACCAATTCATCAATTATGTACTTAAGCACGCCGCACATGCCGCTTGATTTTGACTTTGGATGTTGGAAGCCTTGAACATTGAAGCCTCTTTCAGCAATGAAGCTTCTTTGTTCTTTATTTTCTTGACTCACGGACCACCATCAACTATTGACTATTTCGTATGTAGGTGCTGTTTACATAGTTAAATGTTGGTTTTTGATTTTTGGTTAATTTTAATTAAAAGTTAAACAATCGCCTTCAGACAAATTTTTAAACATTGAAATTCAAGCCTTATTTTATTTTGAACATGAACATCATGCCTCATGCAGACTGACCTTTAAAATGACATCTTGAGGTGTAGAATGCACACCGCGATCCTTAAATTCGTTTTAAAACAGCTAATACCTTTATCCGAAATTTCGTTTTAACATGAAGTCAGACCAAATTAACTCTTAACCAATAAAAGCTCAATATGAACCGTATATTATGTGATACAATTTTCAGTTATTTAGACATTTACCCATGATATACTTGTGACCTCAGAAGTCTCTTTGCTTGTTGATTTTGGTAGTGATTAGGTAGCAAGATTTATTGAAATTTTGTTATTTATTATTTGTAGCAACTCGTGCATGGTCTTAACTCCCAGTGTTGGGATCTTTGCGTGGATAAGCCATCGTCGCGGCTAGAGCCCAAGACAGAGTCTTGTCTGGTCAACTGTGTGGGGCGATTCATCGATACTACCAATTTTGTTGTAAACCGTTTGGAGAAAAGTCCTGGTGCCAGCATTGGTAGTTCAGATCAAGAGTTTATATCATCATAGTTATTTTTCTCAAACCTCGTACTCGATCTAGCTATCTGTACAATAACTTACTAAAGGTGTAGAACGTAGAATGTTTTAGTAATGTGATTGTTGGCCTAGATTTATTATTAGTAATTGATTAGATCAAAATGTTTTCAAAAGTAAAATCGTTCGCAAGAAATCATTGGAAGAAAGCAGTGTACGGAGGGATCGCGATTCAAGTCGCTAGTTATGGTTTGCGATATGCCGCCAATAAGGTTTTACAGTACCATGAAGATCAGACGAAAGAAGTATTTCTCAAGATGAAAAAACGAGAGCATTTCGAAAGAACCAACTCAAATGCGGTAGCCACATTTATTTCCTTACTTCCAGCCCTCAGAGAAACAATAGAAAGTTGTCTAAACTCAGATCTGTTAGCTGCAAGTTTAAAGGAGAAAACAGCTAACAAGTTGGAAATATGGGAAGAGATGAAATGCATCGCGTTTAGTCGAGTTTTGGCCTCTATTTACGGGAGCACGTTACTTAACGTCTTACTCAGAATTCAGCTTAGTGTCATCGGAGGTTATATGATACAGAACTCTTGCTTAGATAATGGCCTACCTAGAGAAGGTGTAGATAACCATAATGGAACCGTAGTTTCCGATAATTTATCCATCGATGCAGAACTTCAACACGAATATCTGTCCGTGGCCAATCACTTTGTTCAAGAAGGAATGAAGCGCATTTGTGCATTCATCTACCAGCAAACAAAAGCAGTTGTTGGTCCTATGTCATTGAAAAGGCTCCTGTCAGTCCAGGACCTGGAACAAATAATGTGGCACATCATTGACTTAATAAGAAATGAAGAAATTCTTGAGGGATCCAGCGTTTCCGTCAATCCTGTACAGAATTCGTGGCATTACATTTTTCCACCCGAAATCTTGAGAAGATACAATAATTTCCACACTCATGACCCAGTAACTTTTCTAGAAGAATCGGAAGAAGATGTTCGAAAACAAATCCTATTTGAAACTTACGACTTACTCCAGTCTCGTGATGTTGCATCTCTTGTTTCATCCTTTGAAACTCATGGAATGAGTCATTTTTTGGACAGAATAGTTGATATTATAGCAGATATTCAAAATGCCCAAATTGTAGCTCTGCAGGCGTCCAGTTCAAATGTGATGTTGACCTCTGAAACTGAGGCGGTTGGGTCTACGGAAAAGATGCTAAATGGCAGCCACAGCTTAAACGGTCGATCAGTTGGACCTGGTGAAAAATCATCTGTACTAGGCACTAACGTTTTACAGGAAGTCACCATTCCATTAGCCAAGTTAATTCCCATCCTAAATTCTTTCTCTCCGGATAATTTAAACGAGTCTGACCCTTGGATTGTTTCTACGGTGCAAGCTGATACTCTACGCACATTCGCCGCTAATGTGTACGAGTCATTTAGCTCTCCTATCCCAGTACCTCTGTAGAATATTTTTTGGTAGGTACCTACAATTTATCTAAAGCCTCTAATTATTAATCAAAACCTATTAACACTAACCCCCGATTTTGACTGTGCACTGGGTGATTTCAGAAGAATATTAATTGACACATGACAGAATAAATTCTGAAACTTTAAATCATCTTTGAGTTTTTATTTCTTTGTAAATTGGGAGCATACATATAAATTATCTACAGAAAAATCTGTATATTCTCATAATAAATCCACCACCTACCTATAATTAAGCATAGTTTTGATTCAATATAGATACCATACTGTACAAATAATCAGACGAAGGAAAGAACTTCCTCTGCCTTGAAGCTTAATGGTATATCTGTGTGCCATTAAGTAGTCTACCCATACTTAGGTTCCTCCTTTAACTTAAAGTGACCATTACTAATTACTTGTTGCACTAAAGTCTTGCATTAATTGTATTACACCTTCATAGCATATATTTTGATTGAGTCCTTTAAAATGAAATGAAATCGTATGCTCTACCGCCGTTGTAACACATAACCATACATGCCGAGGAATTACATTAACTACTGTTACTCCTTCGTAGTCTAACCTCAGACAATAATAAGATTCTACATACTACATAGTAGAAGTTACATATAGTATACGAGGTTTCAGTCTTTCTTATTTTTTTATATAAGGGCATGGACTACATGATGAGGATGAACATGTATTTTCTTTATTACATTCGAAACACCATAAAAGGCATTGAAATTCCGTTTGCTTTTGCTGGGTGCACAAGCCGTGCTTACACACGGCTACATCCTGACCAAAAAAATGCAGACGTGGTTCAATTCGTCCTCTCTCTCTCTACTACTCTACTCTAAACCTAAACTGTCGTTAAACCCATTGCCCTGTGATAAATACTCTTGTATATGATATGAATGGGAGTACAACTACAAACTACGAGGAATGGATGACGATGATAAAATTCCATGTAGAAAAAATACTCAAGTTGTAGGAAAAAGGAGAGGGAAAAGGAATGTGAGAAATAATAATATTGGAAATTGAAATTGGAATTGGACGGACAAAGTTTTATTGAAAGAACGAGAAGAATCTAGCTTCTGAAGAAGGTTTAAATTGAATTGAGCAGTGAGTTGTTAATGCTATCATCATCTGCAGAGCACTCGGTAGTTGAGTGAAGTATTTACTCAGTAAGGTACACGAATTGCCTGGCATGGCATGGCAGTTGGCAGTATAATTACATTACATACATTTGCTACTCGATATTAAAGGGTCGAGAATTTTTGTTGCGTACAATATTTTAAAATTCTTGCAACTTTCAGTTTGTCATCGAATGAAAACTTGGATTGGAATTACGGACTTTAGGTACATACAGCATTAAACTTAATGATACATTGAAGTATCAAGAAGATTTATCTTTTGACTATAGTTGGCTTTTGGCTTTGGACTTACTTACACGTTACTGGTTTGTGGTTTGGTTTTTCTTTACATACGGCTATAATAGGCAAAAGCAAGCTCAAGCTGACGTTCACTCACTCCTTTTAGTATTACCATATTTGCTGTTTGCCATTTATTGCCGTTGCCATTGCATTGCATATCGCTGAAGTTTGACGGGCGACGGGTATACCTTATGTACTTAACTTTTTCTTGTCTCACTTGTGAGTGTGCAATGTACTCATGTTCTATGTCCTAGCCTTCTTTCAATGCACCGAGTAGAGTAGTACTCAACTCATTCTGATTCTGATTGTACAGTGGAAAGTAGTGTAAAGTGTAAACTGTTTGCAAAGTACATACCAACACCAACTCATACTTGAATTCGGCGTTTGTGGTCATTTGATTTGATCCATTCGTTCAGTTGCCATCCATCCACTATTCCAATCCAATCCAATATCCAATCCATGTAAGTTAGTCAAAGGGTGTGGAGGTAAACGAAAGTGTTTCTTAATACGAATAAACCAAGGCTCTTTTAAAATACTTCAATTAGAATCAAATACAATACAGCCTACGATCGAGTGAAGGAGAGTCAAATCAAAAGCGGCTTGGGCTTTGGCTTTGACAGCAACGGCAACAGCAAGAGGATTCTGAAAGTTGAACAGACCTAAAAGTATTGATATCAACCAAACCAAATGGTAAGTCTTCAAAATTGCTACACAGTTCACTAAAAAATCCTCTATAATGTATATTTCCTCCAGTAACCTTTCAGGGATAATAGGTGATTTATTAGAAATATTTTGAGCGTTTTTTAAACATTTTAAGCTATAGAATGTTGAACGTAAATTTTTGCATTTAGTTTGTAATTTTTGGCTTTTGACAACCATCATGCTCGACTGTTCGTTGGTTCCTCGTATAATTTAGTGTAAGAGCATTACCAGCTTCACCTGTGGGCTTTTGAATAGCTAAAAATTGTCATTATTAGAACAGAAGGAGAGTAATGAGGATGACTCACTGGGTAATATGTTGTATGTAATACTTTTAGCCCTTGCGGTTTTTAGTGTGATGAGCCAGGTGTGTTTCCTGTCCTATCTACAACCTACTTATGACTTAAATGAAGGTGGGTAGGCTGTAATAATCATCGTTTCCGTAACCATTTCAAACTGTCAACGTCAACGGTTGACTGTCGGTGACGTTAGCTGTAGATAGGTGCTGGTTTCGTATTTAAGACATTTTTGGGATGTAAGTTAGACCTATCCTTCTATGTGTCTACATAGTTTATTACATTTTGGTTGTGGTGAGTGTACTACCTAATATGTCATGTTAGTATATTTACCTTCCGTTTTGACTAAGGAGTTTTTACTTATGCGTGTAAAGATACTATTATTTTACTATATGAACAGGAAAATAATTCATGTAGCTAGTTTATTTAATTTTACATAATTATATGCCAGATAAATGCATCTAATAGGTTTGAAAGGTGTTGTTTGAAATGTTGACGCAGTATTAATATTGGTCTTATTTCATGAAATTGGTATTATGCGGTTTATTTTTACTACCAAAGCACAAGGTTTCCTTCAAGTTTGTGTGAATTTAAGTTCAATAGATATCTACATACCAGTAACTATGTATAAGTCAATCCACATCGCTCATGGGATTGCTCGCTATGTTTTATCGAGTGACTAAATGTATTGCTAATTGTTTGTATTAGAAAGTTGGACGTATTTTTATTTTTAACTGGTATTTTCAGTTTTATGGGTATACACATAATTCAATGCTGAATGCGATGCCATAAACAGTAGGGTTTAGTACGAACTATTTTTTTCAACAAAAGCAATGTTCTTACACGTTTATGAAATAGTGTTGCCGTTAGAACTGAAGACAGTAGAGCAAACTAATTTTTGTTAGTAGCACATCTCATTGCTCTGAACAATTACATCATTATCGTTACATATAAAAAAATAGTGATAGTCTGGCTAGCACGATGATGCCGTTTTGGTATTTGTTTGCTTTCATTTTTTATTTTTTTTATTTATAAAAAGGTAGACACATTAAGATAGGTAAGCGATAAAATTGAATGCTCAACGAAAGGATCGTAACATATAGTTTAGCAACCGTAACAAGTTGTGTGGTGCAAGTCAGGAATAATAAGGTAGTACGATTAATTGTTACGTTAAGATTAGTTAGATTCTTATCCATTATTCCTAAAACGAATATTGTAAAAAGTGATAATATATTTGTACCCATATATGTAATATAATACCGCAAAGAATATTTCGAAATTATATCCGATTAACTTAATATTCCGGGGATTCTGGTTTAATTTTTGCTGGATTTGCGATTTTCACGGTTTATTCCATTTTTACCATTGTCTAACAGCCAAAGACTTTGGCTTCCTATTTGTTGTCTTTTAGTTGAATTATTTTTATGTTAACGAAACTGATCATAATTATATGATTTGAACTAATAATATCATTCGTTATTTGATGTTACAGGCGGGTTATAGCGACGAAGAATTTCAAGAAACATTCCAGTTGTTTGACAACCGAGGAGACGGTAAAATTCAAGTTAATCAAGTTGGAGATGTTTTGAGAGCGTTGGGCCAAAATCCAACGGAGAGTGATGTAAAGAAACTAACTCATCAGCACAGACCTGGTAAGAACCAGTAGGCATTGATTGCGACCTTAAAGATAAATTTAGGAGTAAAATTTATTTTTGCTAAAAAATCTCATGTTGAAAAGTTGCAACCCACGGTATGAATGTACACGCACTACTTTAAAATAGTCTACTCGCATTCTTTACATGGCAGTAATAACTGTATTTTGTACTGTAGAGGAGCGTATCAGTTTTGAAGTTTTCCTTCCAATTTATTCAACGATTTCTAAAAACCGAAGCAACGATACTGCAGAGGATTTCATCGAAGGATTGAGGCATTTCGACAAAGATGGTAATGGATATATATCGTCTGCAGAGCTCCGCCACTTATTAACTACCTTGGGTAAGTATGTTTTTGTTTGTTAAATTCATTTCTTGAATCCACAAAATATATATATATATATATATATATCAACATTTTGCAATAATGTAGATACAAGATTTTAAATTTCCAATGCAAGAAATTTGATGCTCAAGCTGCTAGGTTTTTATCCGTAAACTAAAACCTCGTTTTACAGGATCACATTTTTGCCAACTCGATGGCATTGACACAAAATCGAAAATTGTTGTAGAATGCATACTTTGGTTTAAAAGTTTGTGTACATTTTACGATGAATTAGCTGCGTATTTGTAGTTAAAGTAATGCATGTAATTGATATCGCATTTACACAATTTGTCTGAATGAGTATTGCCTTCAGGATGTGACGCCGATGTAAAATTATCAGTAACACGAAACCCCTTTCAGAATCCACCTTTTACCAACTTTTACCAGTTGTGTAATATACAATTGTGTACAATAGCTGATATTATGTCATGATGCTTTCGGTCTAAATCATGTATGTGGGTGACAGGATCTTTTCTTTAATATCTTTACTAAGCAGTGTATAGAAGAAATAGCATTGAAAATTCAAGAACCAACGTCTAGCATCAAATAACCAGTTATTAATTGCTGG
Organism: Ptenothrix huangshanensis; assembly: GCA_036851915.1. Lineage (NCBI taxonomy): Eukaryota > Metazoa > Arthropoda > Collembola > Symphypleona > Dicyrtomidae > Ptenothrix > Ptenothrix huangshanensis. The sequence continues at coordinate 6,473 of JAAXYX010002968.1, read as the reverse complement.
AACATACAGCGTATTTTCCTTATTTTCGAGGTTATGAGTTTCGGTTAGAGTCTTATGTAAATCGAAAGTGCTTTAGGCAGTTTCACTTATCAGCCATTGACTGTTTTTCTGGCATGCATAATTGTATCAACAAGAGACATTTACTGCATCACAAGTTTTGTTGGCTATAAGTAATTATGTGTGGTTATGATCTATAATTTGTATTGTTTCCAATTTTTGCATTGATTTTTCATACATAATCTATTGTTTGCCTGAATGCAAGTTTCTAAAACAAAACCTGTGAAAAAGTTACTACCTAGTTGAGTTTGTCTGTAAATGCGAGAAAGAAAACTGAAATTGTTTTATGTTGACATCATCATCCATATATGTAGATGACGTATATATGTGCGTACTACGTCCTCAACAGCTGCTTTTTCATTCAAGCATTCAATGGCGTAGCTATACAATATTTTGAGCTGGCTTCACTACTGAGTGTTAATGTTGTACAGTACTACATACAATAACATGTTACAATTGATATTTTTTTCATAACAGAGTGGTTTGATTTAACCTGTCTTCTAAGCTAAATAGTGGAGATATCATTTCAAACTACCTAATACCTGATTACGCAGATGCACAGTACTACATTAATTAATAAGTTAACACATCGGCAACTGATTAGATTCTGTATTAATTTGCTTTAGCTTGAGAGCATTCGGCTACACCATGGTTAAACCAAGAAGGTCATCACAGATGGTATCGATAGTTAGCACGTCCATGTGTACAGTTGTATTCTAATTCTAAATGAAACTGGTTGTCGATCTCGTTGCCAATCTTGGGTAGAGCATATTTTATTCCCGTATACATAGGCACTAATTATACGAATTATTTTGTGGGTGGTAGTAATAAGTAAATATTTTTGAGATAGTAAAAGTCAAAAGTTCACTGGAAAAGTATTTCACTTTTATCTCATGTAATTATACTGGTCGTTTCGCGGTTGAACGTCAGGCATGGCTTACTTAGTTGATTGATGAGGCCGGGAATACATATGTCGTAGTTGCCGTTCGGAAATAATTTTATTGAAGAAGTAGGAGTGTATGAATACTAAAACCAACTTTTATGGGAAAAGCATAAGCGCTATATCTAGAATTCTTACAGTCTAATAAAATCATGGCGGTTTTATATTTTATCGAAGATACCGTCACTTTCATTATTTTCAGTTTGCTTAAAATAATATTAATCCAATTCTTGTTTAACTGCTTCCTGCAGGTGAAAAATTGACAGACGAGGAAGTTGAGCAATTGCTGGCTGGGCATGAAGATTCCCAAGGAAATGTTCACTATGAAGAATTTGTGCGAGCAGTAATGAATGGATAGGTTGGCTACTTGTCTGAGAAAACACAAAATTAATTAATGTAATAACAAGTACTTGCACATTAAACACATTTAGAAAATCTGTCAAGAATTCGACAAAATCATTCTCGTATAACTACAGATATTCCAAAACAATGAATGCACTCAGTTACAAACTGTAAACAGTGTCAACTGTAGATTTAAAAAAATTTAAATGCATTCCTATAACCATTCTTACATTTCAACAGTTTGTACGAACAGCGTCAATATTTTATTAATGTAAACTCTATACCATTTACTGGAATCTTTTTAGGCAGATTTACGAATTAATACCATGTAAGTGATTGAACCACAAACAATCTTTGTACTTTTAGGAACCGATCATCAATCGCAATCCAGGCGAAAAGACGTCTTTATTTTAAAATATTTTGTTCTTGTAAATTGAGAAAAACTGGTAGTGTAAATGTAATTATTACATAGCCCTCAAACGAAAACTATTATAGGCACGTGTATATGCATAATTACAGAATACGACTTAGAATATTAATTTTGTCAGTGTCTAATAATTGTTACGGCACGATGTCGATGCCGATGTTGTCAAGAAGAAATGTATGATTTCTGCAAGTTTTTGTATTATTCGTCAGTCTGATCAGCCGTTCCGTCTAAACAAATTGTGGTGAACCACATGATGAAAATGCTATTGGGATTCTTCATTAGCAGTAAAACACTGCAATGAAAAATGAAACTTGTATTAATTATGAACTATGATAATGAATGTACTTAATGATACTAAAATGATAGCTTCCACCAGTTTCTAATATTTAAACTAACACTAGATACGATAGTGTTTACCAATAATTATGTATTTTCTTGCTTAAACATCTTAACAGATGAATTTAGACGTAGACAGTAAACTATTATTTGAATAATAAATAATAAATATTGCTTTCATTTTTATGTAACGAGTTTGATATTTACTTTCATATGTATTGTCATAATTAGTTAATCATTATGTAAACGTAAATGAATTCTTCCATGAAAGTGGCATTTTCTATCATAGCGAATAGTGGCATGTAACATTAACCTATGTAGTATGTAGGTATGTAGAAGAGATTTCTTAAAGTGTATAGAGTATAAGAGTGTAAGATTATAGGTATGTGGATGTATAAAAACAACATACTCTATTAAGGTTCGAAGTTTGCATGGGGAATTTCATTTCATAAAGATGAGCATACGAAACGGAGTCGCAACAAAAGAAACATGAACATATGTTTACTATAGTTAATTTATTGTTTTTCTGTAAAACGTAATACCAGGAATAATAAGAACACGCAGTTATGAGAAACCTAGAAAATAATACTAAAGTTTGTGAAGTATCTGCATACTGATTGAATGATTTACTAGGTGTTTTAGTATTTTCCAAGAATTCGACTAAATGCTTCTAATTTGTATCGTTTTTAAAATAACTATAATTACCATAACCAGCCGACTACTCCACTATTGGCTTGCAAGCAGTTCCTATGTTTTGTTTCCCCGTATCTATTTTGGACTTGTATAATTGCATAGTTGTATATATTAACTATAATACAAAGGCAGAATTTAGTAATGTTGTTTATGTCTTGGTAATGGTGTCAACGATCCAGTCCACGTGGGATGTAACACGCGAGTACACCCCTGGAAAGCCTGGTTCAGCACAACGGAAGCCATAGGATACCACTCCGATTAAGATAAATCTACTTCCAGGAACAGGCTGCATCAATGGTCCTCCGGAATCACCCTGAATGAATCGAGTTTTTAGGTTATTTATCTTATTGCAAGTACTGTTGACACAATATTTAGTTGTATGTCGATATAGATGTATTAAACTACATTTAATGTGTAGCCGTATTGTTTTTGATATTTATTCTATTAAGAGTTACAGTTTCATACCTGGCAAGCATCCTTGCCACCCCTTTGGTATCCAGCACAGATATTTGTGCTATCCACATGCGAGGATTTGAAGGGCTTGTATTTTTCTTCACAAATTGAGTTCTCCACCACCGGCAGCTGCACTTCTCTCAGAGTTACACTTGACGGGCCGTCTGTTTGGTTTCAATGAGTAAATATCGTAAATACCTAAATCTATTTTTTATGCAACTAATTTGTCGAAGATAAAATGAACTTACTAAACTGCACAGCACCCCAACCAGCTACGAAAGGATTAGTGCCTTCAAACAGATTGCTTCGAAGTTCGGGTGAGCTTGGCAAGCAAATTGGACGAACTGCAACTAAATTATCAATAACGAGTTTTAATAGCTTAAATACTTGATTGAGTAAATTTTTAATGTAAATTTTGGTCCATCACTGCAGTGAGTTTCGTCTAAATTGAAATACATGTTTAGGTAAGCTAAGCTAAGTCTTAAAATTCTTACGTGAAATTGGTACTTTCTGTTTCAATTTTAGAATTGCAATATCGTTTTGGAAGGTCATCGGATTGTAATTTGGATTTTTGATGGCCTCAGCTATTGGGATGTCAATAGGTGTAACTCCGTCAGCATCTGAGAAAAGATTATGGTCGCCTAGTCTGACAACGGACCTGGTGGAATAAATATTGTAGCATCTATCATTACGTGTGCCTTGTTGTTAGAGATCAAAAAGCACTATGTGTAAGCTAATGGTGGATCATTGGAATCGTAATAAGCCGCATATGTAGAAAAACGTTGGCAATTTTTCAAAAGTTGCAAACAGAAACAGAAACTTCGACCCCGAGAAATTCCTTAAATGAGAAGTAGGTGGCTGTTTAATAAGGGTATCGACATCGACCGCTGTGTGCAAGTCATTTTGTCTTTGACAGCTTACCTCCTTATGTTACATATTACCTCAAAAGTAAAGAGTAAATAGCATATTTTGCACCTTCAACAATGACAGTATTATTAGGCAACTAGTAGGACTTACAAATCGTTTCTATTGTGGACACAGTGGGATGCAGTGACAACATGCTGTTCAGACACAAGCGCTCCTCCACAAAGAAAATTAACACCACCAGTCTCAGCGTCTTTGTAACCCAATGCAGTCATCCACGGCCATGCTCCTATAATATCAAGAGGCATAAATTTTAACATATGACACGTAAATCATTTGATCTTTGCATATTAGCACACACCTTGCCTAGAATATTGATCTTGACGTAGGTAACTAATCACATATTCTTTATGCAAGATCCTTTACAAGCAGTATGAGGGTTTTGTCTTTCAAATCAAAAGCTGAGATCGAATAATTTTTGCCAGTCATTCATGGCTCACGAACCATAAAGTGAATCTTTGATTCTGTATTGTAAAAATTGAGTCGTGATACTTTTTCATAAAGTAAACCAATGAGAGGGTGTCTAATGTAACAAAATAATCACGCCAAGCTCCTCACATCGCACCTCTCTCATTTGACGCACTGGTTATTGAAATTGGAGAAGCTGACATTTAAAAAATCGGAGCTAATGATTTATGTATGAACAGACTACACTGTTGAATAGAGTAGTTTAAAATGCACTAGATTACCTATCTCAGCATCATGTCCTCCAATCACACGTTGATGTGTAGCATTGCTAAAACCACACTCGATATTTGTTCCTGGTACCGTCCACTGGCCTCCAACGGGCTTGGGTGCAGATGTCGGTGTTGGCTTCGGTGGAACTAGTGTCCCTGGGCCACCGCCATTACCAAAGGGATTTGGTGTAGTAGTTGTGGTAGTAACAACTATGGGCTTTCTTGTTGGTGCAGGTGTCGGAGGAATAATTGGTACATTGCCTCCATTTCCGTTTCCACCATGAATGCCTCCTCCGTTATTGTTTCCTTGATTTCCATTATCAAATCCTCCTCCATTATTACTACCTTGGTTTCCATTATCAAATCCTCCTCCATTATTATTACCTTGGTTTCCATTGTCAAAGCCTCCACCATTATTATTACCTTGGTTTCCATTTCCACCATTATTAAAGTTTCCACCATTATTATTTCCTTGGTTCCCATTGCCACCCTGAAAACCTCCACCGTTATTGAAACTGAAAGATGGGCAGCATACTAGAGGACCAAAACCAGAATACCCGCATATAGAGCGCCTTAATATCCGATTTGCATTGTAGGGTGGTCTACTATTTAGAATATCATTAAGGAAATCGCATTGGGCTAATCTAACACATTGTCCAGGATCATTTTGAAATGTTAGACAACCTCCTGATCCAGTAGTTGGCGGTTGAGTTGGATTAGGTCGACGATTTCCTTGCTGAAACGGATTTAGAAATTGATTCACGAGATTTCCTAATTGTTGTGGTATTATATTTAGTAAATTTCCTCCATTTTGAAACCGTTGATCCGGATTTTGGTTCGGATTGAAGTTTGGATTCTGATTTTGGTTTGGATTCCGATTCTGGTTTTGGTTTTGGTTTTGGTTTTGATTTTGGTTCTGTGGCCTGGGTGGTGGAGAATCGTCCTCGAAGAATACTGTGGAAATAAACAAAAATATGATCGGAAAATTCAGATCAGATGTCATGAGAGAATGATAATTAAAGCGTTACTGTTACATAATTCTATTTTCCACAACACGCAGTGATAACCATAAGGAGTCTATTGGGAGATATATTGGCGCCTTTTGCCTGCAGATTAATATTTTCTCATCCTTGCTGTATCATTATCGAAAGTTATGATATAGGTAGGTACATTAATGCAAAAAGGATCGAGATACATAATTACATATGGGGCTAAGTTTATTACGCGTAAGTTCCTTGTTGGAACACAATTATTATATACGTTAAGCTAAGGCTGCTATCAGATATATCACATGTAGGTACATAGGTACATTAGTAAACGTAAACGTTAACAGGTATATACACTCACCTTGGCCATTTACGGTCAACAGACAAAAGGACAGCAAAAGAGCTTTGAGAAATGTTTTCCCAAAAGTAGTCATTGCAACTCACTCAATTTTAATGCGATGGTCCACAAGGAAAAATATTAACTTTATCAGTCTCAATTTAATGCAGACAATTATGATAACACCTGATTTGTCACAAGATAAAGCACACCTATCCTAGCAAATGCAGTTGAAAAGTTGACCAGTAACGTCTTTTGTACTTCGGATTGGAATGATGAAGGCTACTATGAGTGCCTCGCA
>JAAXYX010002967.1:0-15724 GCA_036851915.1 Ptenothrix huangshanensis | reverse complement strand
TAAATAATAAAAGTATATAATCTGTGATTGTAAATGCATAGGTACATATAAGCGGGGGGTTAATTCATGTCATGTTTTATTATTCCAAGAATTGCTTTGCCGGCGCTTATAACCTGTGTAGAAATGAAGCTGTTTATGTAGAATTCATATCTGTACCAGTCAGTACTTTTCAGTCAGACGTTTAATAATAATAAGAGAAATGTTGAACAAATTGCTCTTAAATAGAGGAGAATCACAAAAGGTCAAGATCGTACATTGAATTGCTTTTGAAAACGTCAAGCAAAACGAAACTACGCTCTAGCCAAGTGTAGAAAAGTTACGGGAATTTACTGTGTACAGTACAGTGGAAACCTTTCCTCATTCTCTTGAGGTTTTTTTCATATGTATAGAGATTGCATTTCAATTTTATGGATTGAAATGCATTGCATTACATGGCATTGCATTGCATTGCATTGCATTACCTTGAATTGAATTGCTTTGCTCTGGGAGATAAAGCGGATTATTTGTATTTATGCTTGGTATGTCGGTACACCGTTCGTAAGATTGTACACTCACCGGAACCAACAGGGGAGACTAATAATAATGTGTAATAAAAATTATAATGATATCGTACGAACTTGTATAACTATTTACACTGCAAAAACTGGTGTGTCTAAAACGCCAAAAACCTACGCATATTTAGTATAATGAATGCAGCTAGTAGGGTGTATCTCAAGTCGAACGAAGATGCGTTTATGATGTAGTTAAAATGCATCCTAATTGCGTACATAATTATACTAAACACGCGTAGGTTTTAATCGGTTTAGATGCATCCTTTCCTGTTTTCAGATTGTTTACTTTTCACAGTGTACCTTGAGTACACGATGTACATACATGACGATCTTATCACCAGACTAGAACCAAACTCACGCAGACCAGCAGACCAAGTGGCATAATACCATCGTAAAAAATAATACGAAGCAACATCTTCTCTAAAATTAATTTATCTGTCTTGCGTTAGTAAAATTAAAAACTTTTTAATCCTTATACTTGAAACTTGGGACTTTACTTGGAGACTGTTGCTGTTGCTCTTACTCATGCTGATATTAATGCTGATGTTCGAATTTAATTTTAATACTTTGTTTGAGGGTTATAGTCCATTACTATACTATATATAGGTATAATGGGCACTAAGGTGGCGCAGGAAGGTAAAATGTTGTAAGGTAAAGGATTGTCGACTTCTTACATACATACACACACTAGTACACAAAGTATTTTTGTACAAAGCTTCGTGATGAAAAGACGCTTTGATTTTTATTAGCCGCAGTCGTGATAATATTGCCATGTATAGCTATATGTATACCGGCATGAAATTTGTACAGTTATTGTGTAATTTTTATACAGTATACATACATTATTAAGTACCCTTTTTAAACATCAAGACATATACAGATAGTGTGAGTGTGCGTGTGCTACGTAGAAACTAGAGCAAGGGAAAATCATTAACTTGATTTTGAGGCCTACTATGTCATAGTACTGTATTGTATTGTGCTCCGTATTTCAAGCCTGGGCCTAACATTATTTTTTTATGAACAATAATTTTCCAACTTGACGTGGTTTGATTTGATTTGGGTTTTAACGTTCTTACCCCAGCTATTTGAAATAAATTGCGATTGTACCTACTTAAGTTGAGGCGGATCCTCGCCTCGGCCCGACCTGATGCCGAGACATATAAAAATAGAGGTGAATAAAGTTTTATCGACTTACATGGGTTTTCTTAAGTTCATTTCTTTGTCCCCTTGTTCACAAGAAAAGGCTACTGCATTCGGAGGCCTAGTCGTTGACTTGGTCGTTGTCAGCTTCAGTATATCCTTATCCTTAATGTTGGTCCTGGTACTGGTTCTGATTGAACTCTTCCAGACATAGACAGTTGACGTTGACGACGACGACATTATGAGGAGAAGCATATATGGGAGATTTTATGTACCGAGAATACATGCATTCTTATTACCTCCTCTACCCTACTCCCTTGAGTTTGGATTTGGCTTTGACTTTGACTTGACTTGACTGCAATCGTAATGCCTTCTTTAGACATTATAAGAATACATCTATATGGACATGAGCCACTTTAACCTGCTGAGTTGACATATTCCAAGTTCGAATGCCAATAGGTTAGTGTTCCTTCATAGATGAATGCGAAAAGTGTGCATATGTATGTACATACATGAAGCAGGCCTATGTAATATAGACGTGGACGTGTAGGAACTTGTGCGTGTCATTTGACAGAAAAGAGACAAGAGAAAAGGCATGGCCTGGCTTGGCTATTCCTTTGTGTAGTTTTCTATTGATCCCGTAACAACTCAGGGCACCAATAATACCGTAGAACCAATAATAGCATTGATACGCACATTGTACTCGAGTTGAAAGGCTTTTTACTCGTTTCCTTTGGTACTTTGAAATGAGAATGAGACCCAGTAGTCGCAAACAGGAGTCTTATCGTCGATAAGCCAGGCCGAGCCAAGTTGGTCTAGGTGTTGGTAGCTATTCGATTGATAGGTAACAAATGAAAACAAATCTAGCCGGTTTTGATTCACAGTACATACAAAAGGGCCAGGAGTTTTTCATAAAGCTGAATTGCTACTGATTGGATTGGAGACGGTGACGGTGACGGTGACGATGAAGATGAAGATGACTCCAGCAGTTCAGTCCATAATGATTCAATCAATAAGAATACGAATGCCTCCTCGTTGTCTTGCAGGAGAATCAAAATTTGAATTTCCTCAACGAGCTACCAATCACTATCTCTATCACCAAACTTTCCTTATATAGAACGAAATTAATTCTGCATCACCTGGTCTGGCAGTATTAGCCTGGATGAAAAACTTTGATTTGGCTTTATTGCTACTGATATCTATACTTCCCTTCGTGACACTGACACCTTGCACAGGAGAGGAGAAAAGACAAGATCTTATTAGCAGATTGCCAGGTGATTTTATAAGGAAACAGTGATCGTGATTGTAAATGGGAGTAGGAAGGTGACACTTGCCTCTTGCTTCCTATGCATGAATTGTATCATGGACTCATGGATGAAGACGTGTTTCTCACAATTTGAGGATCCATTCACCTCCAATCCGGGCTTTGACTGTGTCACACCCTTGCCGGAATTGGCTTGTTATCTTGCGTAACGATTTTGTCTCCAAGTCTTGAAACAGATTTAAATGGAAGAGTGATGTTAATTCAGTGCGCCTGGGACATATAAAAGTAACCAGCTTTTAATTCCTAGAACAGAAAGCTATAGCTGTAGTTAGTTTTCAGTAAGTGGAATTTATTACGTCCTGAATTAGTAATTATTTCGAGGAATTTAGAATTCTTTAGGGAGATTGTTTCCTCTAAGCTTTTCTGTAGAAGTGAAAAGTCAAGAGTTTTGGACAACTTTTCGTCGTTTAGTCATTCCATATTATACTGCAGTCAATTTACTTTCATGTAGATGTTTTTACATACTAAGGTCTACGGTGATGACGTGGTGATGATGATAGCAACCAGAAGAGTAAAGAAAAGCTAAAGACACTGTAGAATCACTCAAAGAGATTCCACACTCAAAACATAAAACGTACACCTTTACTGCATTTTGTGACGTCTGCAAACGCATATGTCTCGCCATCATCATTATCATATGAGGATAAGGACAAGACCATTGCGTCTACCTACGACGAGAGACTCCGACAAACTTTACACACTCGTCCCCACTTCAGTATTTCGAGAATTTGAGAATCATGAACATTGAACCGAGCAGGATAGTCTTGCGTCGTAAATGAAAATTGAAAAAGTTTGTAAGTTTTTGTTTCCACAGAATATGTTAATTTGATGGAGGGGTATTTGAAGTTTATGTGGGTATAAAATTCAACCAACCAACTCAAAACTGCCTGCCTCACTACCAACCTACTTCTTTCTATATAAAGAGTGGTTTCACTTTTTTTTGCATCTCTCCCGGTCGGTTTGACGGTGCGGTGCAGTGTTTGGATCATCCATCCATTTCTCACTTAGTTGCTAGTTACATCACCACACGTGCCACAATCCTCGCCTAATTATCCACCATCCATCTATCCACTTCCACTACCAGTGCCCTAATCCGTACGCTTAAAGATAGACCCTTATCCTGGTGCTGGTGGATGGTGGTACCCACTAGTGCTGGCACAGTTATTGATAGCCAGACCAAGACAGAGTAAGCCACTTAAATATATGTGTACACTTCTGACTGCAGCCTGGTCTAGTGACTGCTCCTTAGAAATGGAGGGGAGTATTATCCCATCTGCTCATTTCATTTCTTCCAGGGATAACTGGCTTACAGCTGTAGACTTCTTTTCAAATTGGACACCAAATGACTGACAAAGATAGTTTCAGCATCAACTTCCTATGATTTATTTTATATTGTGCCCCATTGCAAGAGTACATACATACATCTATGTATAAGTTTCACAGCAATATATATGTAGCTTATCTCTAATTCTGTGAAATGTGCAATGTACATCATCATCTTCATCTTACTAGTGCTTTAACATGGAAACTTCTAACAATCTTCACACAATTCCCTTCGATCCGAGTATCTATAAATACACGTACCTACGTATTTTGATGAGTCTGGTGGGTTGTAATTTTTTGTAGGATCGACGCTCTGTATGATTATCCCATCTTTGTATAATCATCATCTTCCTAGTAATAGTTTTAGTGCACGAGAAGGTTGCGTTGTAAGAACCTCTTCGGGTAAATATAATAATTATTATTGTAGAGTACTAAATGTTGGGCTGTCCTAGTCTTGGTCTTGGTCTGGTTATAGAAATGAAACGAGAACGGAGAGGAAGTGTAGATATTTTTGACACTTTCAACACTCATACATGTGATGTAGGTACCAAGGTTCCTTAGCAAGACCATGCCGGGTCGTGTGGATGAAACCTCGAAAACCATCTGCTCAGAAAAGTCTTTAAGAGGGCACGCATCATCATCGCATCTGCATGCGTATGTATGTATCTATTTGGTAGAAACATGTTAAAAGAAGCACGTCTCATCTCACTCTTTCAGTCCGGTATAATGAACAACTGAACGATTGTGTAAGATTGTGCTACGGACTAGAATAGAGAATTGAGACGAAGCACATGGACCACTGCAACTGCACCAGCCCTTGTACCAGCAATAGCAATAACAACAGCAACAGCAACCACCTGCCAAGGTCTAAGTCTAAGAACTTGTATAGAAATAATGTCGGAGATCCCAGGCACGATCCACGGATTGTGCATTGAGCATCTTGTCGTGTCTGTGTTTGTTGTCGTCAAAAAGAGTAGGTTATGGACCACTGGTTTTCTTCAGTTGTTTATCGTCGAAGGAAGCCATTGCATCGGAATTGTTCTTCACCCAGGACCAGGTTCATGAACACAGACTTCTACATTACACATGAGCACTAATACTCAAGCACTTAACAGTTCCACTGTACTACACTCTGTCCGGGACATCCTGATTTATATGTATGATAGAATTACTTATAGATACTCTAACTTACCACATTCGAGCGAACAAGAGCATTTATGAACAAATGTTCCGGGTCCAGTCCTAGTTGCTCTTGTAGATTTTATAGGTACATATGAGCGATGCCATGGGCCTTAAAATCTGACTACTGATTATATCTGATACGTGGTGCGTGCTTGTAAATGTTGAGTGGATCGGAGTTGAGGCAGAGATTATGAGGATACTGGACTGTTCAATTCTGCCCGTAAGTGCTTTAGTATCCAGGCAGTCCTGGTCAGATTTCGAATACAAATACGAAGGAAAAAACATGTGGTTAGATGGGAGGGAAAAAATAGGAAAATAAATGTAGAGAGTGACGAGAAAGAGGCAGAGTAGAGTTGTTTTGTTGTATTAGTATTAGTATTTGTAGCATATCTGTAGTTACCTATGATGATGGAAGGTAAGGAACATCTGCTGCTTCGTTTAGGGACGAGTGGAAGATAATTTGAGACGTGCCAGTCTGTCTGCCTGCTTGCAACCTGGCCCTGGCCTTAGCCTAGCCTGGCTTGGTCTGGCCTGGCCTGTCCGATGATTTGCTCGAATGTCTTGTCTGGACCAAAGCAAGTCAAGGCAAGGCAAGACAAGGCAAAGGTCCTCAATTGTTCCTCAGTCACTGTCTACATTTTAGTTCAGTGCCAGGGGCTACATTTGCAGGGACTACCCAATATCTGTAGGTAATTCTATCAAAGGAAATGAGTCAAAGACTTCACTAGAGCTCACGGATTTATGTATCTCGATGCATGGTTTTTCTAGAATAGACTAGTCACTGCACCTAATCTTTCGATGATGTAGGGAAACAAAGTCCTCTCACTACCTAACTACCTACCTTAAGATACCCTGCAATGGACCTGTACATCGTCAGTTGACTTTCAACGTTCAGTCTTCCTTCCAGATTCGTTTCGTTCTCTGGTAGTTTGTGTCTGTCGTTGTCACATGTGATCTAGAAGTCGCGTTGATACTTGTTCATGCACTGCTTATCTTATCTTCAACGTCAACGCATTTTTTGTTCGACCACCACCATCAACCACCACCGTTGCCATCAGCTGAGGCTGATGTTGCAGAAGTGTGTTTCCGAATACGATTAAGTTTACTATTGTACTAGGCTTCGACGTCTTCGTCTGTTGTTTTCAGTAAGCAGTTTGATTCCATTAATATTCACACTAACACTGATACTCGCAGTAGTCTGATTTGATTTTGTGTAGGTTGATCTTCAGTGATTTCTTCAGTTGTGAATTTTAATGTGCTGTTATTGCTGATCACAATACAGTTCATCATAAGTCGAGACGCTTGCGTTTGTTGTTCTTCCTAAGCCTATTTTTAACTTGGATAATTTAATCGATGACTCGTGAAAAATGTGAGAGGTTCACATTGCGAAAGAAGAAGTTTGATCGACGTGATCTGTGTTGACTCATTCTTTTTTTTTCGTCAGTGTCAATTGTTTGTGAATTGAACGATAGCTGTTGCTATAAATCTGCTTAACGTTTTATAATCGGTCATCGTTCGTCATTCATAATTCCCACTAGCAAACAATCATTGGTTCAAATAATGTCATAAAGTTATTGTATTAGTACGTGCCTCTTAAGATTTCAATTAAACTTGGTTTTGGGGATGAGGAAAACTTTTTCTTGTACCTACGGACTTTGTTTTCGACTTAGAATTGGACTGGGAATTGGACTTTGCACTTAGCGCCTTGTCTTGACAGGGCAAGACAGGGAAGTAAAGTTGTTGACGTCGATAATATCTCACGTTGTCGCTTGCCGTATACTACCTGTATCGCGTCGCATCGCATCGCACCACACCAGTGTTCTTGACTTTGTGCGGAATTTGAGTGATTTATACACATTATTTCGCTAATTTGACCTCGCTCCAAAATGTTGATTTGCATTGCTGGCTTTGTGAATCCTACCTCCTACGTTGGAGGAGAATTCCCGGTTTCTGTGGAGGCACCCAATCCCATTACATCGCCATCATGCTCCCCCTCAAGGTATTCACCTTTGCCTTATTCCTTACCTTATAAACTTATCACTCACGTTGCTCGTTTGCTTTCTATAACGTGTACTAATAGAGATTGTAGTATTAGTATTAGGTACTTTGATTTTCAAGGATTATAATTCTAGATTACTGAGATTACAATATAAAAAAGGTTTAGCATAAATAAATATCCAGAAAATGCTGGCATGTCCTGGTCTGGCCAGACTTGACTTGGTTCGGCCCGGCCTGGCTTGTCTTGGCCTTAGATAATTACTTTGATTGAAAGTCAGTTTTATAGCTCGTAAGATTAGAATTAGAATAATAATAAGTAATCTAATATCATAAGTAGGCATAAATGTGTGTTGGTATGTATAGTGTGTGCGTATCTACCTACACATTGTATCAAAGCTTCCTTTTTTGCATAATCTATTCATTTTTTTACACGGACATGCAAAGGAATAAAAACAAAGTAAATAGTTGTTATCGTCGAGTTGTCGAGTTGGAGTTGAGTGTATTTACAATTTAACCAAATCAGGGTATGACTTACCATTTACCTCTTAGGTACTTGCCATCATCATCTATTGTTGTTGTGTTGTTGGTTGTTGCCTGACTCCGGCGTGGCACTGGCACTGGCACTGGCCTGCCTGACTGTGCATTGATGTTGATAGCAATTGCTTCGAGCAGGATTTGGATTTGACTTTGTATTTAGAGTCGAGCACCTGAGCGCCTCCGCTTTTAATACCAAAAACCAAAGACGTAGTGGTTATAGTTGTGGTTGTGGTAGGTAACCTTTCCGTCCATATATTCTACTGGCATGGAATGGAATGGGTTAGGTTTTTTTCAGTAGGACATGGTTTGCATGGCATTGCATTGTATTGCAGTTTGTACTGACTGACAAAGTCGTGCACTTGAATACACTGAATTTTTATTCTCGGCAATGGTAAATGCGATTACTTTGCTTTTACTAGTATTTAGCTACTTGATGTATAGATTATCATATGGCTGGCTATTCAGCCATACCATGTCATGCCATGAAATGGAAGTTGGAATTGAAAGTTAGTGCTGATTATATCGTAAGCTGGATCTGGATATTTTGTTTGTCTAATTATATGTATCTTTTAGAGTTTGGTAGCCAAGACAAGCGAAGGCAAGGTTACTTAGGTTATATTATATTATCCTGGATCTGAAGCGATGTGCTTTCGTCCTATGCAATGGTAGCATTAAATCTTAACTGTGATCTCTCCTTCGCCTTGTGCATATTTGCATACAGCATTGGCATTGGCATTTACTTACGTCGTGAATACAACACTTGGGATGTCTCTTGACTCTTGTCTTGTACTCCTGTGTACTGCTAATAACTAAAGCTGTAATTCTGTGTAATTCTGTAATGTCTGCTCGACAGGTCTACGAAGTAACTATACTGTACACACATATAGGTATCTACATACACACATAGAACTGCGAACCAGAAGTACATGAGGATGAACATGAAAGCTGTGGCGGGGTTGTGCTGTGGCTGCTATAGTAGCGTAATATGTTAGCTCATTACTCTTATTATACGGTGACTAGATGTATGTAAAAGTGTGAAAGGCACCTACCTAACCTGTGTTGTGCTGTGCTCTGTCGTGCCTGTACTTATAAGGTGAAGGTTGAGAAAACAAAAAGAGTGGATAAACAAGCTCAACTTTTTGTAGGAATAAAATAATTTTTTCCCGTCAGTCAACTTGCAACGTGTCAACTGTATGTTCTACCTTGTGCTTCTAAGTACCTGCAGACTTACGATATTGCCTCTTTCAAGCGTTGTTTGGCTTTGGATTTGGCTTTACCTTTGCTTCGTCTTCTCGTCGTTCTCAAGCAACTTTACACAGTAACTTGGGAGACCAGCGGCAGCGGTCTGTTCCCTGTCTTCGTGAATGCGAATACAAACAATAATTACATACCTATGCATTTTTCTTGGGAGAGCTCTGAAGCTGAGCTCAGTTGGAGCTGGAGTTGGAGAATATTGATGATTCAAATGGCATCTCAATTCAACTCTACTCTATTGAGTAAGAATCCTTTTGAGAAACTGAGAGAGAGAGAGTTTATATTCCACATTATCTGCACAGATATAAAAATACCTAATACTAATACATTTCTATCCACTTGCCTATAGCAATGATAGGGAAGAGATGTTGTCTGAAGGTTATAAGCTCAGCTGCTCAGCTGAGCAACCTATGAATAAAAATGCAAGCATTTTAGAATCCACAACTACAAACTATCCTCACGGTCCTCCTCTCCTCTCTTCTGTTGCTAACGCAGTGGTTGCCTTTGAAGTGTGTGGTGCAAGTACGTGGAAAACGTGAAAAAGCATACGAATAATAAATGACTACTCTATGTATGAGCAACATATCTATACAATGGCAAAATATCTATAGAATGCAATGGAACGGGGATGGCTGCAGCAACGGCAGTGGCAGTGGCATGTATAGATAGTCAATAGCTATTATTACCTACCTACTCTCTAGTATTATTCTTTCTTTCTGGCACCTACCTACCTTGACTTTGGCTACAGCTCGCATCCGACGATATCTACTCACTCACTGTTGCTCTTGTGGGATGCTGACGTTGTAAAAGTCTGTATCTGTATCTGTGTCTCTGTAACTCATGGAGACGTGTGGAGGTATGTGGATCTTATTGTGTTGTTAGAGAGAGACGAGAGGAGAGAGAATATCACGGAGATGTGGATCTTTCTCACACTCGGAACAGTCACTAGTACTATCTATCAGTTGAGGTTCCATTATTAGCACTATTCTACCGATCGGTGTTATTTCGCAAATATTTCGAGGCAATACCGTACACTCAGTGGAAAAAAATTCGAGACATTTTTCCTTCATTGCACTGCATTGCATTACCTTTTGCCAAGATACCGGAAATTTGAATCGTACTTGTGCTGCAAACTGACTCTGGTTCTGATTCTGATTATACTTTAACTTCTTCCTTTCTTCCTTCTCGCCTGGCATTTTTTGTCGTATGAGATGGAATCACATTGAATAGGAAAAAAATCACAAGGAACACTCAAAGTCAGTTTTAAATTTAGGTTTTACACGCTAATGATTTGTTTTCGATCGTTCGCTCGTTCCGCTTAAGCAAGGCTGGTAGTAGTTCTAGTGCTGGTAGTCAAGTGCAGTTATATAAAATAGAGACCGGAGTTAAGCACTGTGCTACATGTAGGTATATGTAGGTACCTACCGATCTTTCTCCGCGATTATAGTTCCTATGTAAAAAAGCAAAGGTACATAAGTTTTTTAAATATTGCGCAGACGACAGCTCACTAGTCACTAGTCACATTGAGAGACAACGCGAAAAAAGAAGTTGGTTGTGTACAAGTGTAATCTAATTATATTTGAATGTATACATACATGTGCAAACTGGAAGAATGCCTACTTGAGCCTACTCGGTACACGATCTACCAAATTTTTTCGGTGTGCTAGTGTTAGTGTTTGTACTGGTGCCTAGTGTTGGTTCTGATTCTGATTCTGATTCTGATTCTGATTCTGATTCGTAGAAACTTTGCGATTGCACTGAGATTGCAAATATTCGACTTGAGTTTAGTAGCAGTAGTGGCTCGGAAGAAAGAGCACCTTATTTTTCCAATGTGACATTACACCTTACCTAATATTACTATTACTCCGTTTACGACAGTAGTGAATTTACTCGTTTATTTTCAACTTTTCCTCTTCTTTATTCGTAGTTTGTAGTCCGTTTTATTGATACTTGGTGCATTGCATTGGATATTGAAGGAAATTGAATTGAGTTGAATTGAATACCGGTGTTAGTGCTAGTTAGTGTGATACAGAATTTAATCGTTTATTGTGCAAATCTCATGTGATTTCTAGTTTAATGTGCTCACTACGTATTAGATATAATTATTGGAAGACATGACATGATAATGACATGCCATGACATGACATACCATGACTTGATTTGATTTGGTTGGATTTCAAAGCAAATCAAAGTGGTGAATAAACCCAGTCCAGTATTCCTTGCTGGAATTTCATTTTGGATTTGCAAGTTTGGAACTATCGCTTGTTATGGGGAAGTAAGTTTGTAAATAAATTAATATAATTCTTGACACTATTTAGTTAGCATAATCACTGCCATATAAACTAGATTTTTTAGAAATTGTGATAAGCTTGGTTTGTACTTGTACTGGATTGGACCAACCTGCCTGGCCTAGCGTGAGCAAGGTTATGGGATGATATTTTATTGGATGGCATTGTGTTGTGGCAATTGACCAGTCTTACCTAAACATATAAAGTCGAAATTAATGTGCCAGTGCAGTTGGTCTACCACTGCATCACCATACCAATTCCAGTACCAGTATCAGTGCTAGTATCAGACCAGTATCCTTCTCCTAAAGTCCATAAAATATATAAGGCAAGGTAAGGTAAGGCAACGCAAGGCAGTGCACCATAAAATATCAAATACCATACCATTTTAGATGCTACTCTAGCATTCCTAAAAATTCACCTGAAGCAACATACCTAGGTAATCTATTGGCTTCTCTGCATTGAATCGCATAGCTCTGTGGCCTGTCTTGTAACTCTATCTGTTAAATTATACGGACATTACTTCCCATTAGCAAAGTCGACATGACTATAATGCNGCAAGGTAAGGTAAGGCAACGCAAGGCAGTGCACCATAAAATATCAAATACCATACCATTTTAGATGCTACTCTAGCATTCCTAAAAATTCACCTGAAGCAACATACCTAGGTAATCTATTGGCTTCTCTGCATTGAATCGCATAGCTCTGTGGCCTGTCTTGTAACTCTATCTGTTAAATTATACGGACATTACTTCCCATTAGCAAAGTCGACATGACTATAATGCCTCAGTGCGTCTGAATACCAAACTCTTTAACAGTCTCCTAAACTTGCATAATTATTATATATTGCTATTGCCTTCGAAGAGGCAATACAACCACCACCATTCCTCTTTTCTTTAAAATAAATCGTCAATTTTGCACAGTAGTTTTTATATACAAAGGTTGTTTTGGCTTCGGGGAAAAAATAAAATGGCAATGGCAGGTATTTCCTCTTCGATGACGTCAAGTATTAATAAGTATGATTATCATTTATTACAACAAGCAGTCAACTGGTTTGGCTTGGTTTCGCTTCGTTTGGTTTCGGTTTAGTTTAGTTGGATTGGGATCGCCGTCGTGTTTTCACTTTTTTGTCAAATTAGTATCACGTGTTCTAATCCAGATTTTCGGTACGATATGTACATACTGTATAACATACGAAACTGAAATTGATGTGAGAGAACTTGAAGGTAGAAGAAGATGGAGATTTAGAGCAACATTCCACAGAGAATTTAATGTCAGTTGTTTTGGTTCTGGTCCTGGCTCTGGTTCCGGTATTGTTAGCAGTATACTTTGTCCCATCTTGTTTTTTTCATATCATTCGTCAGCGTCACTCTCAGGTGAAAGACATTAAGTAGTGACACGACATCCTTGGAATCTAGCACCATATTGTCAGATTTTCATGTTTGTTTTTACGTTTTTTTATATTTTTCTTCAAAACCTGACGTCATGAATACCTAGTACTAATACGAGTGGTGTTATGTAAACTGAAGGAATATAAACGTAGTTATATAACTCTGTGCTGAATTGTAGAAGTATTTGGTGTTGCTGGATTTACTTGACTTTATTATTGCTACTTGTATTCTTTCCAGAAACTTTCCTAGGTAGGTACCTTCCTATATACCTATACAGGTTTTCCATGTATTCCTATACTACATACCTAAGTGTGATTTTTGGTACAGTCTCAAATATTTGCAGAGCTTACTTTCATCTAGTTCGTTTTCGTTTTCCTTGCTATACATAAACGAGCTAATTCTCCCAATCTAGCCACATCATTGTGATTTTAATCTTCACAGAAAGAACAATGATGTCTAAATGACTTTCTCATTTATTCATCTAGCGTATCAAAATATCTGCAGCATCTCTTCTCTGTCTCCGTCTGTCACTTTGGCTCAGTGTGTCTGAAATTGAAAAATAACAAAGTCTAGACAAAAACTGCTTCTCGATTCCAAGCTTTAATTACGGTTACGATTACGAGGAAATCAGAGTGAGAATAGACGTCAGTGGGTGCATGTGGAATGAGCGTAAATATAGACAGCTATTATTACCTATTGCTATAGGAGCATAAGCTGCATATAGGAAAACTGGGTACAAACAATCAGAATATCAGAGTCAAATTGTAGATGATGTGTCCCGCAGCTATTAAACTGATCATGCTGATCGAAGCACATTGATATTTTTTGCTACTAATATTCCCATTGCTCTTGCTATCGGTATCCAATGCAATTTCATTCCACAAATCATTGCACAGGAAGAACGACTTTACTTTAGCTACGTAAAAACTAGATAGGTTGGTAGCTACATTTTCTTTAAGTAAGCATTGCATAAAAATCCAATATATTATTTTGAAAGTATCGGAACATACAAAGTACAACGTATGATGGAAATGCGACGGTAAAGATGGTGAAAAATGAAAAGAAAATACCACGGTATGAATTGCTTTCAAGTTAAGAAATATGGGAGGGCATGTAAACTGAATCTATGGATATGTAATCACATGTTTACAAATTTTATTGCGATCAGAGGTGGATGTGGATTTGGGGATGTGGATAACCATGAAATACATACTATTATTACTATCACTATTACTCTGCTGAAGGGGACATGGAACAGATGAGCTATCAAAAATAAATACATGCACATCTTCTGTTTCTGTTCCCCCAATTTAACCAACCCAAACCAAAACCGAACGAGGATGATTACGATTACGACTACGACTCATTCCGTATTATTTATTATTTATGACGTGCTCTTCTACCTACAGATATTCTATTTCAAGTTTAATCTGAGCTTGAAGAGGCTGTAAATAATTTAATGGATACAAAGAGTCTACACGGAGTTGAAATAATAGTGACCCTTAGTACCTACATACATACATAGATAAATACATGCATGTTTATACCATGCCATACATAGCAGTGGGGTAATTCGTTTTAATTTCATACCATGGAGACATTGTTACATGTTACTACATGAAGGAGTATTAGTAACTACCCATAACATAATTCCATAAGTACCGTGCTTCCTTCTCCTTCCTATATTATTACTGCTACATATACCTACGAGTAATTATGTCTTGAGGCTCTAAAAATAATAATAATCTAGCATGTGCCTAGTGGCTTAGTGGAAACACATGTGCTTGTATTTAAATCTAATAGACCATTTGTCATTATTACGACCTAGACGGGATTCCTATTATTACCCCGTGGCTTGCATGTAGGTAGTATAGTGAAGAATGTACGTATAGGTATTCATTGAGAAGACAAAGACAATTAATTGTGCAGGATTCAGTATGGGAGAGAGAGAAAGATGAATCGGACTCATTTATACTTGTATGTATATATGAAATTTCGGTAAATGGCAGTAAATTTAGTTGAATTGAATTGACATTGCTATTGTCATTGTCATTCAGGTCAGTGCGAGCAGAGATTCAATTAGAATAGAAGTGCACAGTAGCAGCACAGTAACTAACCTGACAGTTTGAAAATAGTTGGTGTAATTAAACCATTAATTTGTGTACAGCTGGACTTGTGAATGTGAATCTGCACTGATTAAACTGTTCGTTGTTGATGTTGATGGACGGCTGAATGCAAATAAGTGCAGTGGCTGTAACCACCATGCTATCACCACCATACCCTGGTTTGGTGTGGCATGGGATGGCATGACATGGCAGGGGAAGGCAGGAAGCCAGGATGCATTTACTGCGTGCTCGTCGTCAGTTTGGTTTGATTTTGATGCATGATGATCATAGCTACGGCCGTATCATTATTTGAAAGTGAATCAGTAATGCATCTCCCTTCGAAACTGCCTATTATCTGTATTCCTCGGCTCGAATGTGATTGTGTATTTCATCACACTATTTTCTTTGCTTATTTATTCATTCTTGCAAATATGGCATTAATTTTAAGCGGATTGATTTCCTTTTTGCCCTTTTTATTACTCTAGCTGTCACGTTAATAAATTGCGGTCTGCGTCTATCTTCGTTGCGTGTCCGAGTCACAGAACAGAAGAACGCAGCTTCCTCGTCAATTACGACCTATTAGCCTTAATCGAGTTTTGGGTGCACTTATCATATGGAAATTATTAATGGTCTT
>JAAXYX010002966.1:0-15725 GCA_036851915.1 Ptenothrix huangshanensis | reverse complement strand
AGGCCTGGTTTGAAAGCACTATGACACAATTAATTTTTTCATAAAAGTCAAGTGTCTTGTCCTTTTTTCTATGTTTGAGTTATCTCGTGTGACCGTATTTCTTGGGCTACAGCAATTGTGGAGAAAGTTCCAAAAAGTGTGTTCCTTGCTCTACAAAATAGGTATAAAGGCATAACATTTGAATAAAAACTGGCATCCGGCAATTCAGGCAAAGACAACATGTTTGGCCGTTTACGCAATGTTAAAAAAATTTGTTTCAAAATTTGTGGGCGGAACAACTGTCATTTTTGATGATATTCCGTATGTGGTGTATTTACACATATAGCTACTACAAAAAAATTATTTCGAAGTAATTGGTCATACTTCAGATTTTGAGCCGGAGCTCCTTAATGAGCGAAAAATAGGGAAATTCCTACATAGTGCATTGGTTTCTTGGAATTTATTTCCACGCCATGTATAAATACATACATAAGTAGATACATATAAAGTTTGGGAATTAAGGCGCTTGAATCTCATCTTATCTCACGTTAGTAAGCAGATAAGATTAAACTTGTCGACGTTAAACTCGAGTGTCCGTGAAATATGCAACTTCGATCGTTCAAACATAGAATAGAAACTTTATTCAAATAACTCGTATTTGCATTTAAAATCGTCGCACAAATCCTCAAAAAAGGTTTACGTAATAACAGTTAATGGCAAATGGCAATACATAAATAATATTTAAGCTCAATGAAAAATACTCTCGGTTAGTTATCAGTGGAATAACAAACAGTGTTGCGCGGTACTATTTAAATATTTTAACTTCCGACTTCCGTGTTGGTGTTGTTAACTCCAATGACCCAAAAATTACTTGTTTGTTGTTAATCCAGTGACTTATCAAGTTATTTCTTATTGACATTGGTATACTTGTAGTTACTTGAGTCACTGACGAATGTACGAATTTCCGGTATAAGTTCCTGAGGAATCTCCTTGTTTGAAATGTTGAACATCAGTCTGAAAATAATACACAGATAATTCTATAATTACATCAGTGCCAAAAAGGTTAAATAAAATGTGTTATTATTAGTAGGCAATAGGCGCTGAATAAAAACTCAAAGAATGCACGCAACGATGGGGTTTTTGGGAAATGTAATTAATTGTCGCTAGTTTTGAAGCAATGCTGTTTACCCTAATCGTTTTGGCAGTTCTTTCGTTCGTTCGTTCATAACTCCAGGGTCCTTCTGTTGTACTACGAAAATGTATTCGTCCAGGCAAGGAAAAAGTTTTTTAAGGTTAAGGAGCGCTGTTTCCATATGATCCATTTTCCGGATTAAACATGCCCAAGAAACAACTTGCGATTTTCGTAGAAGTTCCTACAATAATTGTTTCATACGACACAACCAAATTAACAGGATGTATGTGTGGGTATTTACGGTCATTTTGATTTGAAAAGTGCAAACTGAAATAGACTCAAAATACTAGTTATTATTAGTAAATTACCTTAACATCAACGACAGCCAGCCCGATAAAAATATTTCCCAGGACGATGGTGAGAAAGAGTGTGAGGCAAACGTAAATTACTTGAGCAGTGAAACGAAGTGACCAAATGTGTTCAGCATTATCTTGAGTATTTGTGTTCCTGTTTTGATTTTTGACTCCGTAGAATGTCTCATCGTAATTCAGTTCTCCAGTGAGTAAAACAATGACTCTGAGTACAGACTGGGGCAGGATTTCAAATGATTGTTCTTGTGGTAGTGTTATGCTAAGAGCTACTGAGAAGGCTATTATCAGGCACAAATAATTTGCAACGAGAGCAATAAAACGCCAGAGCACCTGAAATTGGAAAGCAATCACAATTTAACAGTAATAAGTGCACAACTATGACTACATACATCATGATTAAGTTGGAAAAAAATTAAACAATTACCTTTGCTAAGATTTTTACATAGACACCATATCCAAGTAAATAAGTAACCTCTGCGAATGCCAGTGACCAAACTAGCATAATGCTTACCTGTAAAATTTTACGCGCAGTTAACAGTTAGTAATTTTAAAGTATACCAAAATTTGACTTTAAAATTGTACATAATAAAAAATTGTCCGTACCGCAGCGTAGGAATAGGAAGCGTCCGGTATATTGTTTTGAAACACCAGAGTTCCGATCACAGTCATGAGGACATGGAAAAGCATCTTAAACCAATGATGAGTTTCTCGGAAGTAAGCCACAACTGCAATATACCTGCACAATAATTATAACCCTTTCAACAATAAGATAATCATAAAGGCTCTGGTTGATAATCAGCTAAATAAACACATTTTTAGCACGCAAATTAAAAATTAAATTAATATTAAATTAAATATTTGCAATAAAATATTTATTTGCATAATTTAAAATTATGCAAATATTTGCTATAACAATGCAATTAATTACCTCGTTCCAGAGCCTCGTCGGAGCATTAGACACTCAAATACATCTTTTATCAAAAATAAAATCCCAATAAGAAAAAATGCCACGGTTTGCCAGTCGTGGGAAAGATCGCAAGTCAATTTTGGAGAAACTTCTGGCAAAATAAAAAATGTTGTAGCAATTATTATAGGATTTAAAAAAATATTGCAGCTTTGGCTAAGCTTTAATTTAACT
Organism: Ptenothrix huangshanensis; assembly: GCA_036851915.1. NCBI lineage: Eukaryota > Metazoa > Arthropoda > Collembola > Symphypleona > Dicyrtomidae > Ptenothrix > Ptenothrix huangshanensis. The sequence goes on along the minus strand of JAAXYX010002966.1, from coordinate 13,105 downwards.
CTTTTACATAATTAAATATAAAATAGTAGAAATCCTTCATACACACTTCAGACATTTAATTAATAACTTAATAGTTAATTGATACTTAAGTCATTAGTAAATACTTTTTATATTCGTAACCATATCTTACTTGTAGATCCCCAACTTCCGAATGCATATGTCCAGAAGGTCCTACCTCTCACATAATTAACACTAGCACCAGCTTTCTCATGGGAAATGTTGACTGGTGAAGACATCGGGCATCTCACGAGAAAAACATCGATCACAAAAACTGTGTACCACACATACAGAAGCACCTGAAATGTTATTTTGAATTGACATTTATATTTGTTATTTACAAGTGTACACCTTTGTCAAAGGAAGCCATTGGAATCGCGTTTTAGAAATTATCAAAAACTATACTCTTTAGAGGTAATATAATCCAAGTTTGTCTGTAATTATATTAACTTAGTCAATATAATAAAAAATTACCTTGAAGCAGGTGTATAACCACAGGAAAGGTTTTAGCCTCTGCCATTTCAAATTAAAAAAAAGTAGTATTAAAACATGTGAAAGAAAATCGTAAGATTCTTCCTTCTTAGTCTCGTGCAGTTTTGCAAGGGTTCTCATTTCAGTGTAGTTTTTTGCTTCCGGGTAACTTGTCCGATTTTGCTTACGGCTTTGCCGGGGATGACCGATGATTTTTCTATAGCATGGTAATTGTAAGTAAACATATCATTTCCCATTCAGCTGAACGAGAGAAACTAAAAATATTCTTGGTAATTTTACCCAAAGTCAATTTCAAGTTCGAAATCCCCGTCCACATAATTATTGCCATCGACTCTGTCCATCGTGCAAACATCATTTCGAAGCATGTCCCAAACGAATTCCGGTGTGTGCTGCATCATGAGATCGAGAGCAGTGTCTCCAGTGTTATCCCTATACACATTATGGTGTGTTTTATCAGTATCCGCAGGGGCAAGCCTACAAAGGATTTTTGGAAGCGCTCTACTCCTATATTTATCCTACATATACACTAAAAGACGCAGTTTTTAAAAGAGTTACACCAAAAATGAGTGATAAAATGATTTTTTTAAACAGCAAAAATACGCAGCCTATTTTTAAATCACACAAAAAGTATTCAGTTTCTTTAAATTACACAAAAAGTATTCACTTTTTTTTAAATTACACAAAATGTGGTTTTTTTATTAAATTACCCAAAAAGTAAACTTTTTTTAAATTACACAAAAAGTATTCACTTTTTTTTAAATTACACAAAATGTGTTCATTTTTTTTATGCAAAAAGTATTCACTTTTTTTAAATTACACAAAAAGTAATCGCTTTTTTGAAGTTATACACAAAATGTGTTCAGTTTTTTTAATTACACAAAATGTGTTCAGTTTTTTTTAATTACACAAAAAAAATTCACTTTTTTTTTAAAGTTACACAAAAAGTAGGTACTCACCTTTTTTTAAAAAAAAGTTACACAAGAAGTACTCACCTTTATTTTAAATTACCCAAAAAGTACTCTTGTTTTTAAAAATTACACTAGATAAGAAGCTGTTCTGTAAAGTTTTTGCACTAGCTTTTTCAGTAGGCCTATACGAAAAAATATTCTACGACGTTACTGTATTTTATATACCAATTTATTTCAAATTAAATGCGATTTTCTGCTGTATTGTTGAATAATGCATTATTACCTGATGACGATATCACAATTGTAGTTGTAACACAGTTGCTGGATAACATTGACCCGTTTTTCTTGGACCGCTAAGTGAACTGCTGTCTGACCTAACTCATCCTGTTTATTGCAGAACAGTTGGAAGGAAGTGAGATTTATTTTAGTGAGCTCCATTGTCTCAAAGAGGACTTTGATGAATTTCGTTGCATCCGATGATTTCTCTAAGCACATGCAAAAAAACATTTGTGGATTTTAAACGTAAATAATGAGCTTTTTGATCAATTTTCTCAACGTTTTGTACAATGGAGCTTACTTGCACTAACTGCAGCATGCAGTATAGTTCGACCAGCTAAGATTTTTGTGCACTCATGACACGGTCTGAGAATTGCCACCGTGTCCCTCTCAGCTTCCACTAATGTTCTAAATAGCTCTAGATCCCCATCCGATATAGCTTTGTGAAACTTCCAATTGTTATTGCATTTCACGCAGGCCGTCGTTCTTTCGATGTCTACGTGACTTATTTCAGACCGCATTCTAAAAGCGTATTTGAGGAATCTCCAGAGGGAATCCGAGTTTTCAATCTCCTTGTCATTTCGAATTGAGAGTGTAAATGTTTTCCCACTTCTTGTACTCCAGTCCGGAGGTTCTCGTGGATTGTAGTAGTTTGGGAATGTTTTTTGTACTGGAGTGTAACAATTGCTTAATAAATCTTACGGATAATTATAATTTGAGATTAATGAGATTAGCAGGGGCGTACCTGGGATGGGTGTTTGGGTGCTGAAACATCCACCAAAATTTTGGAAAGATAATCTTTTTAAAAACGTTAATTGGAAAAATTAAACCTTTATAAAAATGCTTATTATAAAAATTATGCTCGTTTAAAAAACATTTTATTTGAAAAGACTGCGCTCGTTTAAAAAACATTTTATTTGAAAAGACTGCGCTCTTTTAAAAAACATTAACTGAAAAAATCACGATCTTTTAAAAAGCTTCAATAATTAAAAAATTAAGCTCTTTTAAAGAACATTAATTGAAAAAATTAAGCTCGTTTTAAGAACATTAATTGAAAAAACTAAGCTCGTTTAAAGAACATTAATTGAAAAAATTACGCTCTTTTAAAAAACATTAACAGAAAAAAATACGCTCTTCTGAAAAACGATAATTGGAAAAATTAGACCTTTTCAGAATAGGTGCTCATTGGAAAAACTAGACATTTTCAAAAAGTGTTACATAATTAGAAAAATGAAACTTTTTAAAAAAGCGTTAACTGAAATAATTACGTGCTTTCAAAAAGTGTTGAGTGAAAAAATTATACTATTTCAAAAACTGTTTACTGAAAAAATTGTTAATTCTCGAAAATTCGTTTTAACATTACACAGCAGTACAATAATTACCCCCAAATTTAGGTCCCAGCTAAGCCCCTGGAGAGAATAGTCATGATAATAAGTGAATATAAATAAGGTACCTACAATCATTATCAATATTACGAAAGATGGTTTCCACCTCCTTGTTCTTTGTTTCTCTAAAAACTTGAATGAGTATTGCTATATTGTAATATCCTTTACTGGACAGCATGTAGAGGAAAATCTCCTTTTGGGTCGTTCGAAAAGGTGTGTGGTTCTAAAAAGTTAATGTAGAAATTGTTAATACATTTTTACCCCTGATTTAAGTACCATCTACTTCAAGGCAATTTTATTTAAAACTGTAATGTAAAAATACAGCTCGTATATACTCACAATGAGAGCAGTTTCTTCTTTATCCAATCCATTCAACTTAAGCAGTTTTTCAATAACTTCTGGAAAGCTGTGGATGAGACGAATGATTTGGCATCTATTTGCTGCAATAGAATCCTGATACAGTTTGTGGATTCCCTTTTCGGATTTGAATTGCATTTCTATCGCAGCGGAATCCATTCTTAAAGACACTGATGTACTTGATACTTGATTGAAACACTTATGTATAAACCAGTGTTAAAATACTCGCAAGAAAAGTCAAAGTTTATTCACATTTGTGAAACTTTTATTCTTACATAAATACTCTGAATATTTATAAATCAAAGGCTAATGATAGAATTGCAAGAAATGTTACTTGACTCTTACGAAAAATGATTGAGTGATGACACAGGAACAAAAAAGAAAACAGAGCAAAATTCCCCATTATGTATTCATTTGTATGGAGAAGCTGGAGCTGCTTCCATGAAATCATCCTTGAAAAGCCACAGGTAAGGACGCGACGTGAAACATTTCACGGAAGAATTGTAGGCATCATCACGGAAAGTGTCAGTGGCATTGGCTTGTGTTCATAATTACATCTTACCATTAACAAAATACATAACATAATATACACTTTAATATTTGTTTTCAGTCAAAAGTCCTTGTAGTCTAGTGGTTTATAAGTTATTTCCTCATTCTTACATTTTTACAATTCTTTATGGTTACACATGTTATGTATACGTATGCTTACTACGTAATAATACTTACGGGTGCAGCAAGAAAGTCGAAACTTTATTACGATATAAAAGGAATTCACAATTTTGTAATAAATAAATTGTAATTAACTCTATAGTCTGCGTAGGTAAGTTAGATACTATGTACATAGGTATAATTATGTGTGGAAAGAAAATGACGCCAATAATTTATTATATGGTGCAGGGTATTGTAAATTGTAAACATAAGCACAGTTTCCTTGTCAATGCATATAATGCGAAATGAATAAATTCTGTAAGGAAACCTGTAAAAGGGAAGTTTTAGCATCATTTCCAGGAAATTGTAAAATAAAATTTACACTGTGAAATCCATTATGTTTGTATAACTTTTAGTCCACACTGTAGTACCAAATGCTATACATGTAAAATAAATTGCTTTTCGCTTAATAGCATCTAATTGAAGTATTATAACTAATACCAACACCAAGTATATTACGCTCAACTACATGTGTATTAAAGCTACTCATGGTCATGGTGTAGGACATATTTATGTATGTAATAATATTGTCTTTCAAGGATAAGAATACATAATTGTTGGATGTTGCATATCCAATTAAGATAAAATGCACCTGATCCATTAGTCTGGAAGTAATTATATGTTGTTGATACAATATATTTTCACAAAATTTTCGCACAAATTTTACACAATTCGACGGAAACAGTACAACTAATCGTGCATAATTATTTACCGCATAAAATGAAATATAAGTAATTTCTTGTTCTAGCATGTCATTTCATTTTAATCCCCACTTTAATAATTTTAAGTAATGAATAATCTTACATGTCAGAAAATACTCTCGGGACAAATGGATTGCTTACTGCGTGCTAGGATTGAATTTACTAAATTAATCGGGTTCCAGATTCCAGAATGCGCTTGTAAACTCATAAATACCTCACTAAACTAATACATTTTTTGTCTTGCTTTCAGTTCTCCTCACACGAATACTATTTTATTTACAAATTGTAGGTAATTCAATCCTATTTGTTCCCTCTAAAAGCTGAAGTAGTCAAGAAAATCGATTTCAAGGAGCTGCAGGACCGAGACATTTTAACTGTTCAGATCCAACATTTAAAGAAAGACAACTATTTGATTTACAAAGGGCTACTTTATCCATGAAAAACAAGTATTTTTGAAATGAACTTAGGATTTGAATTAGTTTTTTCACTAGCACTCCTACTGCAAATTCCATTTGGTTGCACACTTGAAGACGCGGTTGATCCAAATGATTTACAGCCACAGCCAGGATCTGTTAAATTCATCCACTTAAATCAATGGGCCAAAATATTTGAACCTTGCCACCTCTACAGCCTCTTCCCTTTGGATAAAAGTCGCGATATTTCCCTCCCCCCTAATAGTCATCCTTGGGTTCTTACATATAACACTTGGCGAGGGAAATTTGAAAAACCCGGATGGCCGAATCACAAAAACAATATTCGCCTAGTGGACCAGAACCATCAGCGAAAACAACGTTTAAGTTTCATCCCTCGGTACATCTTTTGTCGAGCGGTTATTCTCGATTTTATAAAACTACATGAGAATGGTGACAGTTTCAGGGATATCGTGAAATACTTTCGTCTTTCTTTTCCCTATGGGGTAGAGATGAAAACTTATACTACGCTGATGACAAAATGGGATTCGGTACCTCAGAAGAGATTTTGGATCCCTGACGTTACTGGCATGAGCATGTTTGCCCTTAGTACAGGTACCTTCGACGAACCTCCTTACTTCAACCAGCTTTCATTTGCTCAGATAAAACTAACCAAATCTCCAAAGCAGGTGGATATCCACATCGAAAGTTTGGTATTAACTTGCAGTTACTGCAAGCAGTCTCTTCAAACGAGTATCCACCTGAATAATTTATCAAACGAAAATACTTTGACAAATGTGAGAGAAAATGTTGATCAGGTATTTTCATTATTTGCAAGACAATCATTCCCCATCATGGTTTTGGGTTTAAGTTTCGAGCCTCAAAAGGTAAAATACTTGTTATCAAAAACTTACATGAAAGCAATTCACAAATCGGGCACGCGCACCGTCACCTACAAAAAACTCATTGACAATTATCACTGGAATGATACCGTGATTTTGAATCCGCACCTTCGCTGTCAAGCAAGGGTGACATACGATGCAGATTTCATAAATGATTACCGCAACTACTTGGTCTCCATCCCGACCAAGAATAATGGCTTGAAATTCATTTCCTGCAGTGCGACTAAATATCACATTGCCTTTAAAAATTTCTACATCCCCTTGGATAGGAAATGTTGGTACTGCCTCCTTGTCACGACTGCAGTTATGTACATCTTCTCATACATGTTTCTCTTTGACCGCGATCAGCTGGATAGTGTTGTAACACCGCTCTACATACTTGTCAGAGTACTGTTGGAAAACGTGGACATGCATTCATCCAAATATTTAAAGCATCCAGTCAAATTTCATTTTCTCTTTGCTACCTGGATGTTTATGTGTATCATTATTTCCAACGGGTACAGAGGTTTTGTCACCACTGATGTGACTGCGCCTCTTCCCAAATCCTTCCCGAACACCTTTCAGAGAATTTCAAACTTCACTTATTATGCTCCTTTACCCAAAAAAGCTTTTGCGCGAAGATATCTGGCAGGAATGGCAGCAGAAAGAAGAAATAAAAGCAGCTGTTATACCCATAATATCCCATTTGTGGACTACAAGCAATGTCGCTTTCTCAACAATCACATATTTCCTACGGGCACTATTGTGTATTACTCTTACATTGAGAGTAAATCTTGCAACCTTAACAATAGAAGCTGCAAGTACCCCGAGATGTACAAAGAAGGTTTAGAGGACTACTACAAGAAAATTGAACAAAAGTTTGCTATATTTGAAAAGGATATTTCCTTTCCTATAAACTACCCGAATACGAGTATTGAAGAGGAAGTGTTGAGATGTGAGGACTCTGCGTATGTTGCACCGAAAAATGTGCTCCTAGATTTTGAATTGCCTCATGGTAACACAAGCAACGATCACTCTTTAAAAAGGATAGTCAAACAGATGTACATGAGTGATGAGGAAGTCTTTGTAACGCCATCGGGGTGGAAGTTCGAGGACCCTTACTTTATTACGGAATCCTTGCAAAAATTCATTCGAAGCTTGATCGAGTTGGGAATCCAAGGTCATTTGGAGGATCGCTTTGATTCATTTCATGTTTCGCGGTATAGTCTCAAGCACATAAATGAATCCTTGTATTCAAACATTGAGCCGGAGCAACTGCAACTTAAGTCAAATGTTGTTAGTGGCGTTATGGTTATGTTTTTAGTCGGGATTTCCGTGGCAGTCATAATTTTAATTGGGGAGTTAACAATTGATTTTGTTTAACCACTATCAAGTCCCTCCACGAAGAAAAATTTACTTATAGATGGCTTCTCCTAATTGAACCTTACTATGTACACGTATAAGATTAAGAGATTACCCATAGGGTTCACACAAATGAAATAAATCATAAAAAATATGGATATTTTTTAGTTATTTTACAAATCTTTTCAATGTATTTTAATTTAAATATCTGGCATCATTTTAGGAAACTTGCCATGCTAAGTACCCAAAATTTGTATTTAGCATGGTTTTAATTTAGACTAAAGCAAGTTTAGCATGGATTTCATTTCAGAAACATTACATATAACATAGTTTTAACGACTTTGCTCTTAAGCAATTAATTAATGACGATTCATTTTACTATAACTTCTACATATCTTTTAGAATTAATTTAATCCATTATTCTTTTAGAATTGCTAATCTTATAAGCTTTAGGATCCATTGCAAATTCCCTGATTTCCTGCTGAAGTTGTTTAGGAATATCCTTAATTGATATTTTGAGAACCATTCTGAAATTTAATTAAAGCAAACAAATAATTGAAAATACTTACAATTGCTTCAATATTTAGTTTTACCAAAAATTCTATTATCCCCCAGGAAAGAGTTTCAGTGAAGTAATTACATAACAGCTGAGATACTGTTAATTCTGCTGTGTAAATACCTACTCCATGAGTGCTAATGAAAAGTTCGTTAATAGTTTAGTTTCTTAAACTAACATTGCATTAAATTCATTTTCAAAGAAAAACTTATTGTGAAACGATTTCCAGTGCATGTGATTGCAAGTTAACGCCTTAAACCTTACCCATATCCCGTGGGCATCCCATCCTCCTTCAAGTTCCAGATAGTATTTGGATGAATCACGAAAATGCTCTCGAAACAGGGACAAATACAGCGAAACTTCAAAAGGGTCTTCTCCATGGTGTACATTTTATCAACTTTAATTGCTCGAAGGAGCACTTCAGATCTTTGTCTTAAGTCCTATTGCAGCAAGAATTTCATGTTATAATTATGTAATCATCATTTGATAATAATTGGAATGAGAAATGGAGCAACATTTTTTGAGTTGGACTCACATGAACGTCTGTGACGACAAGTCCAATGAGAGCATTGCTCAAAACAATAGTAAGAAGTAAAGCCAAGCAGATGTAGATGATTTGAGCTGTGAAGACGATGGATGAATTTGGACCACCTTTGGCGGGGCCATTTTGACTTTCAGTTCCATTGCTACAATCGCAAGCAGTATTTCCGAATCCGTAGAAAGTATCGAAGTAATCGAGTTCTCCAATCATCATCGTAATGACTCTTAAAAAAGACTTGGGTAGCGTTTCAAAAGGCTCTTCTTGAGGAAATAGAATACTCAGAGAGATGGAAAATGCGATGATCCAGCAAAGGTAGTTTAGCATTAGGGACACAAATCTTGCGATTATCTGCAAATTTTTACTGGCCATGTTACTAGCTTTACTTATTTTATATAATTATTGGTTTAACGAGGGACATCTAATTTTTTGTGGCTGCTGCATGGTTTACCTTTCCAAGAATTAGGACGCAAATTCCCTGACCGAATAAGTATCCCATTTGCATAAAAAGTAGAGCCCACACTACAATGATATTCAGCTGGAAAAAAATAGCAGTAGATAATTAACATTCAAACTGGAACAAATATTATTAAAAAATTATGTGGTGCAAGCATTTATGAAATGAAAAAATGTACCTAATTACAAATATAATTATTTCTTACCGCAGCATATGAATAGTAGTAATTTGGTATGCTAGTTTGAAAAGCCAATGTCCCAATAAGAATCATGAGAACATTAAACAGGATTTGAAACCGATTTTCCCAACTGCCCCAATAGGCAGTTAGAAGCATTTGCTTCTTTTCTTTAACACTATTCAAAATTATTGCTTCACAGATTTCCTTGAATAAGAGCAGAATCCCAAGAACCAGGAAAATACGAAGTTGCAAGTCGTCTTTAAAGTTGCATTTTCTGTCACTATTCTCAATCGCTTGACCTTCTACAGTTGGCATAGAATTAAAAGTCCCTTGTCCTTGTCCTTCTGTCTCACCGTCATTGTCATAAAAGCCTGTCAAAGCATGCACGACGCATTCCCAGCCACCAAAGAAATAACTGAAGATACTATTTCTACTTCCGAAATACTGATTGTGAATGAAGGGAAATGGGATAGGACTTGGTTTTCTGGTTTGAATTGAGATGGGACATTTGGCGAGAAATACGTGAACGACGAAGAGTGTGTACCAGATGTAGATGATGACCTTGAAACTCATGTAAGTGTAGATAAACGGTGTCATTTTGCTCCATTTTAAGTCCACAAATGTCTTGACAATCACATGGGAGAGTATGGTGTACGATGATTCCATATTGCTCTCGACTAATTTTGTCAGGGTTCGCATTTCAGAGTATGATTTGGCGGCCTCATTCTTCTGTGTTTTGGGGTTTATTTCCAGGAGAGGACATCCAATTATGCGTCTATTTAAAAAAATTAAAATAGAGTTAATTATACAATTAATTGTTCATTGTTCAATCAGTAGCGTCGGCAGGAAAGGACTTATAGGCCTAGGTCCACAAGGAATTCTTTCAAATAAATTGCACAAAAGCAGGTGCAGTTTTTTAAAAATGTACACAAAAACCGATGAAGTTTTTTTAACACTAGATAAAAGATCCAGTTTTTTCAGCAGGCCTGCACGAAAAAATTCCTGCCGACGCTACTGTGTTCAACGATGTGATGAGGTGTGAATATTTTTATTAGCTATGCCGGAATGTACCCAAAATCAATTTCAAGCTTGAATTTGCCGTCCAAGGAATCATCGTTTTTGGCAACGAGTAAAGTTTCTTTGTTCAGAATGTCCCAAGTTATATTGGGCATGTAGAGATTAATGAGATCCAGGGCAGTTTGTCCAAACTTGTTCCTTGAAAAGAAACCAAGTGGTAATTTCTGTGAGTTATTATTAGACGTTATTCTTATTTTTCATTAACTAACTGTTCATTTAAAATTAAAAACTGACTGCTATATTAATGAAAATGAATTTTACTTGATTAGAATGTCACAATTGTAGAGATGATAAAGTTTCTCGACAACTTTCACCCGTTCGTTTTCTACTGCCAGGTGAATTGCTGTCTGACCCATGGCATCTTGTCCATTTAGTAAATTATTCTTAGCATCGTCTTCTTCGTAATTTAATTTTGTATCAGATTCTGCTCACATACTAGTATCCGTATTGGTTTCATTTTCAAATAGTCTGCTCATGATTAGCTCCACACACTCCAGCACATCGGAAGGGTTGTCTTTGAAACAGTGACATTTATGTATATTTTATATTTTTCATTGCATCAATGGTACAGAAAGTAATTCATAGGAATTGCGAATTTATTGTTTACTTGCTAGAACAGCTGCATGGAGAAGAGTTTGACCCCGCGTTTTCTCCGCGCATTCATGGCACGGTTGTAGCTCTGCATTTGGGGAATTGAGCAACTTCCTCATAAATGCAACATCTCCTTCAGAAGCTGCTCGGAACAATTTGAGATAAGATGACCTTTTGGGACAATTCGAACGAACCGACTTGTTTCTGAAAAGCAAGGCAGAAAAACAATTGCCTGAGTAAGTGCCAAAAGAATCCACGTCGATTCCATCTACTTCGAGGTCCAAGTGCTTCTTGGGATCGTCTGGACTGAGAAGGCTCTGTTGTTGCTCAGTAACATCTCTTGGGTAATCGTCAAGTACTATTATAATTATATAAATTATTTTTCATCAGTTGAGTAGGTACATATCGTTGATTATGATGCAAAATAATCTAAATCCAAATGATTCTAAAAATAAAATGACCTGAACCCATTACAAAAATTTTTCAAACGTTTCAAAAGGTCTTATTTCAGCAATTTGTGAACGTTTGGAAAATTATTGTACCAATTTTTGAACGTTTCAGATTTCAGAATTTCCTGTTTTAGCAATTTTGAAGCGTCTCAAAGTTTCTTATTTTAACAATTTTTTAATGCTTTAGAATTTCCTATTTCAGCCAATTTTGAAACAGCTCGTTTTTTATTTTAATAGTTTTTGAATGCTTCAGAATTTTCGATTTCATCTACTTTGACGCATTTCAATTTTTATTATTTTAGATACATTTTGACACGGTTCATTTGTTCTAATGGATTTAAGTCGTTTTGCATTAAATGCGTCTTGGATTCAGGTCATTTTGACTCTTCATCGACGATAGGTCAATTTATGCAGTAGCCTTTACAAACGTAATTTTTCTAATACAGTAATATTTCTCAAGGGCAAGTTTTTATTTGTTAATAATGTAGTACTTTGATCTCTGTAGTATCCCAGTAAAGTTGCCAATCCCCTGTTGTTTGTGTAATTCAAGACCTTGATAATTTTTTCCATATCTTCAAAATCCTTTTTGCCGATCAAACTAATCAGCTTTTGCTTCTGTGCCCATAGTGTCGGCAATAGTTTCTGTAAACAAATAATTCGTTTTATGTTATATTTAATGAAACGCAGTTATTTTATTATGAGCTAATCGTAAGACGCATGACTTACAAGTCGGTTTAGGTCGTCTTTACTTAGAACCCCATACTGCGTCAGTAGAATAACTACGTCGGGTGTATTTTCCAACGAATTACGTATTCGACTCAAATGTAGGCAAATTGTTTTTCGGAAATCTTCTGTCCTACAAGTCCTGTAGGTTTCATTGATCTTATCTATTTCTGCTTGAACCGCTTCGAAATTGAATAGTGTCAAAGACATTGCGACAAACTCCCCCAAATAAAAAATAACACTATAGCAAATTATGAAAATATGCAGAAAGTTTATATGTACAAAAAATTAGCTACTGAAGTCGAAACTTGATACTGGGACATTATTAGTAATTATTATAATTTATATATATTATGCTATATATGCACGTATCTACGAATGGGTGAACAAAGTCCAACTTCAAAACTTTTTTTCTAAAATTATTCACTTATATTGAAAATGTGGATTTTATTACATTATTTTGTATTGCTTATTTTGACTCACTGTTACTAAATCGAATTTAAACTAAATTTGAGTATTCGTAAGTGACTGCAATAACTAGTGGCACAGTTTTGTGACACACTACAGCCAAACACATATGCAAAAGGCAAAATTGCGATAGTAAATGTAATTATGTAGTACTATTTACTTTCTCTATCACCCGGTTATCAGGACTAGGTGGCTTAGATAAAAAAACTAGTTTAGATAGTCCATAAATATGTACCGGTAATTATGTATATCTGTGATGTAATTGTAATATGGATGTGAACCAATGTTAAATGTCAGTGATGCCGCAGTAATCAGTGGCGTAACCAGGGATAGGCCAAGCAGGTCTGGCTAGGCCTACCTAAGATTTGGAGCTAATACTTTATAAGATGCAGTTTTTTGTTATAAAAAACAGATGCAGTTTTTTGTTAAAAAAACAGATGCAGTTTTTTGAAATTAACACAAAAATAGATGCAGTTTTTTTAAATTAACACAAAAATAGATGCAGTTTTTTGAAATTAACACAAAAATAGATGCAGTTTTTTAAAATTAACACAAAAATAGATGCAGTTTTTTAAAATTAACACAAAAATA